>CM077630.1:3638240-3652378 GCA_039566895.2 Turritopsis rubra | reverse complement strand
CATGCTCTAACCGACTTAGCTAACCGCAAATGGTATTAAAATATTCGTTCCATCTACCTGTTAAAAATGCACGGATAACAATTCTTGATCATGTCTTCTACAGGGATTAGGATTGCTAAGACATTTTGAAGAGCACCAACAACGTCCCTCAACTAGTTAAGGATCTGTTGCACTTTACTCTCGGCACATATAATTGAAGACGAGGTGGCCGAGTGGTTAAAGCGATGGACTGCTAATCCCTTGGCGCTGCCCGCGTGTGTTCGAATCCATCTTCGTCGGTCTAATTCGGTTCTATGATGTAACGGTTAGCACTATGGTCTTTGAATCCAGCGATCCGTGTTCAAATCACGGTAGAACCTAGAATACCGTTTATATTTTAATACAGATTAATAAGGTGTTGCAAAAATAAGTGACCCTGACGTGAATTTAACACGCAACAATATGAACTGGGATCAGAGCCGCTACCACTGCACCACAGGTTTCTATGTTAATTCCTGCGGTTTTCGATGCGCAACTGCAGTAAACTCATTTTAAATTAATGACATTCCAATTAAAACCTGATTCCGCCCGGTCTCGAACCGGGGACCTTGCGCGTGTTAGGCCCACGTGATAACCACTACACTACGAAAACGACATCAATCAATGAAACCATGAACGAAGAATTCGCATCAAGGAAATTAAAGGTTAATATCAACATTATATCATGAATTAAATAATTCGTAGACATAAAACCGATGTGACGCAACGGATTAGCGCGTTTGACTTCTAATTCAAAATTGTGTTCGACTTTCATCAGCAGTGAGGAAGCTGTATTTTCAAGTTGTTACACAATGTCTCAAATACCATTGCACAGCAGTCGCTCTAATTGATATTTATAAGCTCTGAATCAGTTCGGCAATGACATCTCAAAGATTTGTGCAATGACATGGCATTAGTTTAAATAGTTTTGGAACAGAGAGAATTTTTGATCTTTCAATACGCAAACTACCGACACTGGACTGTTTTTCTTATCAGGGCTCTGTTACTTTCTGCGCAAATTTCATATTTAAAATTAAAAGCCCTACACTAACGCCTTAAATTTGTCATTACAATGACAATTTGAGTTCAGAGATCTGAAATTCACGCACATTCGCTCTTTTGTTTGATTAAAACAGCAATTATAATCAAATGATGTGTTTTTAGAATTTAATATATAAAGTAAGTGAAAAATGTTAAATAATTGATTAAACGTAATAGCAAACCTAAGAAAGAATTATGTTAGCTGTTTTCATATCAATGTTAAAGACGACAAAGTTTAACTTTGAATTGCAAGTCCAACGTTGCTCTGCATTCTTAGCTTTCTCTGCTTTCTCTGCGATACATTGAGGCCAGTAACAACAATTCGCCCAATGTGGTGTTTGATTCCACGACCCGAGATGAAGAGTCTCATGCTCTACCGACTGAGCTAGCCGGAATAGTATTAAAAAATTCGTTGCATCAACCATTAAATATGCACGGATAACAATTCTTGATCATGTCTTCTACAGGTGATTAGGATTGCTAAGACATTTTGAAGAGCACCAACCACGTCCCTCAACTAGTTAAGGATCTGTTCCCACTTTACTCTCGGCCCATATAATTGAAGACGAGGTGGCCGTGTGGTTAAGGCGATGACTGCTTATCCATGGGCGCTGCCCCGTGGGTTCGAATCCCATCTTCTCGTCGGTCTACATCGGTTCTGTGGTGTAACGGTTAGCACTCTGGACTTTGAATCCAGCGATCCGTGTTCAAATCACGGTAGAACCTCGAATACCGTTTATAATTAATAAGATTAATAAGTGTTGCAAATATAAGTGACCCTGACGTTAATTTAACACGCAACAATATGAACTGGGATCAGAGCCGCTACCACTGCACCACAGGTTTCTATGTTAATTCCTGCGGTTTTCGATGCGCAACTGCCAGTAAACCTCATTTTAAATTAATGACATTCCAATTAAAACCTGATTCCGCCCGTCTCGATCCGGGGACCTTGCGCGTGTTAGGCCCACGTGATAACCACTACACTACGAAAACGACATCAATCAATGAAACCATGAACGAAGAATTCGCATCAAGGAAATTAAAGGTTAATATCAACATTATATCATGAATTAAATAATTCGTAGACATAAAACCGATGTGACGCAACGGATTAGCGCGTTTGACTTCTAATTCAAAATTTGTATGTTCGACTTTCATCAGCAGTGAGGAAGCTGTTGTTTCAAGTTGTTACACAATGTCTCAAATACCATTGCACGGCAGTCGCTCTAATTGATATTTATAAGCTCCTTGAATCAGTTCGGCCATGACATCTCAAAGATTTGTGCAATGACATGGCATTAGTTTAAAACTAGTTTTGGACCAGAGAGAATTTTTGATCTTTCAATACACTAACTATCCAACACTGGACTCTTTTTCTTATCAGGGCTCTGTTACTTTATGCGCAAATTTCATCATTTAAAATTAAAAGCCCTACACTGACACGCCTTAAATTGTCATTACAATGACAATTTGTGTTCAGAGATATGAATTTTACGCGCATTCGCTCTTTTGTTTGATTAAAACAGCAATTATAATCAAATGGATGTGTTTTTAGAATTTAATATATAAAGTAAGTGAAAAATGTTAAATAATTGATTAAACGTAATAGCAACCTAAGAAAAAAATTATGTTAGCTGTTTTCATATCAATGTTAAAGACGACAAAGTTTAACTTTGAATTGTAAGTCCAACGTTGCTCTGCATTCTTAGCTTTCTGTGCTTTCTCTGCGATATATTGAGGCCAGTAACAACAATTCGCCCAATGTGGTGTTCGATTCCACGACCCTGAGATTAAGAGTCTCATGCTCTACCGACTGAGCTAGCCGGGAATAGTATTAAAAAATTCGTTGCATCAACCAGTTAAATATGCACGGATAACAATTCTTGATCATGTCATCTACAGGTCATTAGGATTGCTAAGACATTTTGAAGAGCGCCAACCACGTCCCTCAACCAGTTAAGGATCTGTTCCCAATTTACTCTCGGCCCATATAATTGAAGACGAGGTGGCTGAGTGGTTAAGGCGATGGACTGCTATTCCATTGGGCGCTGCCCGCGTGGGTTCGAATCCCATCTTCGTCGGTCTACATCGGTTCTATGGTGTAACGGTTAGCACTCTGGACTTTGAATCCAGCGATCTGTGTTCAAATCAGGGTAGAACCTAGAATACCGTTTATATTTAATTACAGATTAATAAGTGTTGCAAATATAAGTGACCCTGACGTTAATTTAACACGAAACAATATAAACTGGGATCAGAGCCGCTTCCACTGCACCACAGGTTTCTATATTAATTCCGGCGGTTTTCGATGCGCAACTGCTACTAAAGCTCATTTAAAATTAATGACATTCCAATTAAAACCTGTTTCCGCACGGGCTCGAACCGAGGACCTTGCGCATGTAAGGCGCACGTGATAACCACTACACTACGGAAACGCAATCAATCAATGAATCCATGAATGAGGAATTCGCATCAAGCAAATTAAAGGTTAATATCGACATTATATCATGAATTAAATAATTCGTAGACATAAAACCGATGTGACGCAACGGATTAGCGCGTTTGACTTCTAATTCAAAATTTGTGGGTTCGACTTTCATCAGCAGTGAGGAAGCTGTATTTTCAAGTTGTTACACAATGTCTCAAATACCATTGCACAGCAGTCGCTCTAATTGATATTTATAAGCTTCTGGAATCAGTTCGGCAATGACATCTCAAAGATTTGTGCAATGACATGGCATTAGTTTAAAATTAGTTTTGGAACAGAGAGAATTTTTGATCTTTCAATACGCTAACTACCGACACTGGACTGTTTTTCTTATCAGGGCTCTGTTACTTTCTGCGCAAATTTCATCATTTAAAATTAAAAGCCCTACACTAACACGCCATAATTTGTCATTACAATGACAATTTGAGTTCAGAGATATGAAATTCACGCACATTCGCTCTTTTGTTTCATTAAAACAGCAATTATAATCAAGTAGATGTGCTTTTAGAATTTAATATATAAAGTAAGTGAAAAATGTTAAATAATTGATTAACCGTAATAGCAACCTAAGAAAGAATTATGTTAGCTGTTTTCAAATCAATGTTAAAGACGACAAAGTTTAACTTTGAATTGCAAGTTCAACGTTGCTCTGCATTCTTAGCTTTCTGTGCTTTCTCTGCGATACATTGAGGCCAGTAACAACAATTCGCCCAATGTGGTGTTCGATTCCACGACCCTGAGATGAAGAGTCTCATGCTCATACCGACTGAGCTAGCCGAGAATAGTATTAAAAAATTCGTTGCATCAACCAGTTAAATATGCACGGATAACAATTCTTGATCATATCATCTACAGAACATTAGGATTGCTAAGACATTTTGAAGAGCGCCAACCACGTCCCTCAACGTATTTTTCAAGTTGTTACACAATGTCTCAAATACCATTGCACAGCAGTCGCTCTAATTGATATTTATAAGCTTCTGGAATCAGTTCGGCAATGACATCTCAAAGATTTGTGCAATGACATGGCATTAGTTTAAAATTAGTTTTGGAACAGAGAGAATTTTTGATCTTTCAATACGCTAACTACCGACACTGGACTGTTTTTCTTATCAGGGCTCTGTTACTTTCTGCGCAAATTTCATCATTTAAAATTAAAAGCCCTACACTACACGCCTTAATTTGTCATTACAATGACAATTTGAGTTCAGAGATATGAAATTCACGCACATTCGCTCTTTTGTTTGATTAAAACAGCAATTATAATCAAATAGATGTGCTTTTAGAATTTAATATATAAAGTAAGTGAAAAATGTTAAATAATTGATTAAACGTAATAGCAACCTAAGAAAGAATTATGTTAGCTGTTTTTATATCAATGTTAAAGACGACAAAGTTTAACTTTGAATTGCAAGTCCAACGTTGCTCTGCATTCTTAGCTTTCTGTGCTTTCTCTGCGATACATTGAGGCCAGTAACAACAATTCGCCCAATGTGGTGTTCGATTCCACGACCCTGAGATGAAGAGTCTCATGCTCTACCGACTGAGCTTACCGCAAATGGCATTTAAAAATTCGTTCCATCTACCTGTTAAAAATGCACGGATAACAATTCTTGATCATGTCTTCTACAGGTGATTAGGATTGCTAAGACATTTTGAAGAGCACCAACCACGTCCCTCAACTAGTTAAGGATCTGTTTCCACTTTACTCTCGGCCCATATAATTGAAGACGAGGTGGCCGTGTGGTTAAGGCGATGGACTGCTAATCCATTGGGCGCTGCCCGCGTGGGTTCGAATCCCATCTTCGTCGGTCTAATTCGGTTCTATGATGTAACGGTTAGCACTATGGACTTTGAATCCAGCGATCCGTGTTCAAATCACGGTAGAACCATGAATACCGTTTATATTTAATTACAGATTAATAAGTGTTGCAAATATAAGTGACCCTGACGTGAATTTAACACGCAACAATATGAACTGGGATCAGAGCCGCTACCACTGCACCACATTTCTATATTAATTCCGGCGGTTTTCGATGCGCAACTGCCAGTAAACCTCATTTTAAATTAATGACATTCCAATTAAAACCTGATTCCGCCCGGTCTCGAACCGGGGACCTTGCGCGTGTTAGGCCACGTGATAACCACTACACTACGAAACGCATCAATCAATGAAACCATGAACGAAGAATTCGCATCAAGGAAATTAAAGGTTATTCAACATTATATCATGAATTAAATAATTCGTAGACATAAAACCGATGTGACGAACGGATTAGCGCGTTTGACTTCTAATTCAAAATTTGTATGTTCGACTTTCATCAGCAGTGAGGAAGCTGTTTTTCAAGTTGTTACACAATGTCTCAAATACCATTGCACAGCAGTCGCTCTAATTGATATTTATAAGCTCCTGGAATCAGTTCGGCCATGACATCTCAAAGATTTGTGCAATGACATGGCATTTACTGTTTTTCTTATCAGGGCTCTGTTACTTTCTGCGCAAATTTCATTTGAAATTAAAAGCCCTACACTACACGCCTTAATTTGTCATTACAATGACAATTTGAGTTCAGAGATATGAATTTCACGCACATTCGCTCTTTTGTTTGATTAAAACAGCAATTATAATCAAATAGATGTGTTTTTAGAATTTAATATATAAAGTAAGTGAAAAATGTTAAATAATTGATTAAACGTAATAGCAACCTAAGAAGAATTATGTTAGCTGTTTTCATATCAATGTGAAAGACGACAAAGTTTAATTTTGAATTGCAAGTCCAACGTTGCTCTGCATTCTTAGCTTTCTGTGCTTTCTCTGCGATACATTGAGGCCAGTAACAACAATTCGCCCAATGTGGTGTTCGATTCCACGACCCTGAGATTAAGAGTCTCATGCTCTACCGACTGAGCTAGCCGGAAGTATTAAAAATTCGTTGCATCACCAGTTAAATATGCACGGATAACAATTCTTGATCATGTCTTCTACAGGTGATTAGGATTGCTAAGACATTTTGAAGAGCACCAACCACGTCCCTCAACTAGTTAAGGATCTGTTCGCACTTTACTCTCGGCCCATATAATTGAGACGAGGTGGCCGAGTGGTTAAGGCGATGGACTGCTAATCCATTGGGCGCTGCCCGCGTGGGTTCGAATCCCATCTTCGTCGGTCTAATTCGGTTCTATGGTGTAACGGTTAGCACTCTGGACTTTGAATCCAGCGATCCGTGTTCAAATCACGGTAGAACCTAGAATACCGTTTATATTTAATTACAGATTAATAAGTGTTGCAAATATAAGTGACCCTGACGTAATTTAACACGAACAATATGAACTGGGATCAGAGCCGCTACCACTGCACCACAGGTTTCTATATTAATTCCGGCGGTTTTCGATGCGCAACTGCTACTAAAGCTCATTTTAAATTAATGACATTCCAATTAAAACCTGTTTCCGCCCGGTCTCGAACCGGGGACCTTGCGTGTTAGGCGCACGTGATAACCACTACACTACGGAAACGCAATCAATCAATGAAACCATGAATGAGAATTCGCATCAAGCAAATTAAAGGTTAATATCAACATTATATCATGAATTAAATAATTCGTAGACATAAAACCGATGTGACGCAACGGATTAGCGCGTTTGACTTCTAATTCAAAATTTGTATGTTCGACTTTCATCAGCAGTGAGGAAGCTGTTTTTCAAGTTTTACACAATGTCTCAAATACCATTGCACAGCAGTCGCTCTAATTGATATTTATAAGCTTCTGGAATCAGTTCGGCATGACATCTCAAAGATTTGTGCAATGACATGGCATTAGTTTAAAATTAGTTTTGGAACAGAGAGAATTTTTGATCTTTCAATACGCTAACTACCGACACTGGACTGTTTTTCTTATCAGGGCTCTGTTACTTTCTGCGCAAATTTCATCATTTGAAATTAAAAGCCCTACACTACACGCCTTAATTTGTCATTACAATGACAATTTGAGTTCAGAGATATGAATTTCACGCACATTCGCTCTTTTGTTTGATTAAAACAGCAATTATAATCAAATAGATGTGTTTTAGAATTTAATATATAAAGTAAGTGAAAAATGTTAAATAATTGATTAAACGTAATAGCAACCTAAGAAAGAATTATGTTAGCTGTTTTCATATCAATGTAAAGACGACAAAGTTTAATTTTGAATTGCAAGTCCAACGTTGCTCTGCATTCTTAGCTTTCTGTGCTTTTCTGCGATACATTGAGGCCAGTAACAACAATTCGCCCAATGTGGTGTTCGATTCCACGACCCTGAGATTAAGAGTCTCATGCTCTACCGACTGAGCTACCGGAATGGTATTAAAAAATTCGTTGCATCTACCTGTTAAATATGCACGGATAACAATTCTTGATCATGTCTTCTACAGGTGATGAGGATTGCTAAGACATTTTGAAGAGCACCAACCACGTCCCTCAACTAGTTAAGGATCTGTTCGCACTTTACTCTCGGCCCATATAATTGAAGACGAGGTGCCGAGTGGTTAAGGCGATGGACTGCTAATCCATTGGGCGCTGCCCGCGTGGGTTCGAATCCCATCTTCGTCGGTCTAATTCGGTTCTATGGTGTAACGGTTAGCACTCTGGACTTTGAATCCAGCGATCCGTGTTCAAATCACGGCAGAACCTAGAATACCGTTTATATTTAATTACAGATTAATAAGTGTTGCAAAATAAGTGACCCTGACGTGAATTTAACACGCAACAATATGAACTGGGATCAGAGCCGCTACCACTGCACCACAGGTTTCTATATTAATTCCGGCGGTTTTCGATGCGCAACTGCTAAAAGCTCATTTTAAATTAATGACATTCCAATTAAAACCTGTTTCCGCCCGGCTCGACCGGGGACCTTGCGCGTGTTAAGGCCACGTGATAACCACTACACTACGAAACGCATCAATCAATGAAACCATGAACGAATTCGCATCAAGAAATTAAAGGTTAATATCAACATTATATCATGAATTAAATAATTCGTAGACATAAAACCGACGTGACGCAACGGATTAGCGCGTTTGCCTTCTAATTCAAAATTTGTATGTTCGACTTTCATCAGCAGTGAGGAAGCTGTTGTTTCAAGTTGTTACACAATGTCTCAAATACCATTGCACAGCAGTCGCTCTAATTGATATTTATAAGCTCCTGGAATCAGTTCGGCCATGACATCTCAAAGATTTGTGCAATGACATGGCATTAGTTTAAAACTAGTTTTGGAACAGAGAGAATTTTTGATCTTTCAATACGCTAACTACCGACACTGGACTCTTTTTTCTTATCAGGGCTTGTTACTTTCGCGCAAATTTCATCTTTGAAATTAAAAGCCCTACACTACACGCCTTAATTTGTCATTACAATGACAATTTGAGTTCAGAGATATGAATTTCACGCACATTCGCTCTTTTGTTTGATTAAAACAGCAATTATAATCAAATAGATGTGTTTTTAGAATTTAATATATAAAGTAAGTGAAAAATGTTAAATAATTGATTAAACGTAATAGCAACCTAAGAAAGAATTATGTTAGCTGTTTTCATATCAATGTAAAGACGACAAAGTTTAATTTTGAATTGCAAGTCCAACGTTGCTCTGCATTCTTAGCTTTCTGTGCTTTCTCTGCGATACATTGAGGCCAGTAACAACAATTCGCCCAATGTGGTGTTCGATTCCACGACCCTGAGATTAAGAGTCTCATGCTCTACCGACTGAGCTAGCCGGGAATGTATAAAAAATTCGTTGCATCAACCAGTTAAATATGCACGGATAACAATTCTTGATCATGTCTTCTACAGGTGATTAGGATTGCTAAGACATTTTGAAGAGCACCAACCACGTCCCTCAACTAGTTAAGGATCTGTTCCACTTTACTCTCGGCCCATATAATTGAAGACGAGGTGGCCGAGTGGTTAAGGCGATGGACTGCTAATCCATTGGGCGCTGCCCGCGTGGGTTCGAATCCCATCTTCGTCGGTCTAATTCGGTTCTATGGTGTAACGGTTAGCACTCTGGACTTTGAATCCAGCGATCCGTGTTCAAATCACGGTAGAACCTAGAATACCGTTTATATTTAATTACAGATTAATAAGTGTTGCAAATATAAGTGACCCTGACGTGAATTTAACACGCAACAATATAAACTGGGATCAGAGCCGCTACCACTGCACCACAGGTTTCTATATTAATTCCGGCGGTTTTCGATGCGCAACTGCTACTAAAGCTCATTTTAAATTAATGACATTCCAATTAAAACCTGTTTCCGCCCGGGCTCGATCCGGGGACCTTGCGCGTGTTAGCGCACGTGATAACCACTACACTACGGAAACGCAATCAATCAATGAAACCATGAATGAGGAATTCGCATCAAGCAAATTAAAGGTTAATATCAACATTATATCATGAATTAAATAACTCGTAGACATAAAACCGATGTGACGCAACGGATTAGCGCGTTTGACTTCTAATTCAAAATTTGTATGTTCGACTTTCATCAGCAGTGAGGAAGCTGTGTTTCAAGTTGTTACACAATGTCTCAAATACCATTGCACAGCAGTCGCTCTAATTGATATTTATAAGCTCCTGGAATCAGTTCGGCCATGACATCTCAAAGATTTGTGCAATGACATGGCATTAGTTTAAAATTAGTTTTGGAACAGAGAGAATTTTTGATCTTTCAATACGCTAACTACCGACACTGGACTGTTTTTCTTATCAGGGCTTGTTACTTTCGCGCAAATTTCATCCTTTGAAATTAAAAGCCCTACACTACACGCCTTAATTTGTCATTACAATGACAATTTGAGTTCAGAGATATGAATTTCACGCACATTCGCTCTTTTGTTTGATTAAAACAGTAATTAATCAAATAGATGTGTTTTTAGAATTTGATATATAAAGTAAGTGAAAAATGTTAAATAATTGATTAAACGTAATAGCAACCTAAGGAAGAATTATGTTAGCTGTTTTCATATCAATGTAAAGACGACAAAGTTTAATTTTGAATTGCAAGTCCAACGTTGCTCTGCATTCTTAGCTTTCTCTGCTTTCTCTGCGATACATTGAGGCCAGTAACAACAATTCGCCCAATGTGGTGTTCGATTCCACGACCCTGAGATTAAGAGTCTCATGCTCTACCGACTGAGCTGAATGGTATATTAAAAATTCGTTGCATCTACCAGTTAAATATGCACGGATAACAATTCTTGATCATGTCTTCTACAGGTGATTAGGATTGCTAAGACATTTTGAAGAGCACCAACCACGTCCCTCAACTAGTTAAGGATCTGTTCGCACTTTACTCTCGGCCCATATAATTGAGACGAGGTGGCCGAGTGGTTAAGGCGATGGACTGCTAATCCATTGGGCGCTGCCCGCGTGGGTTCGAATCCCATCTTCGTCGGTCTAATTCGGTTCTATGGTGTAACGGTCAGCACTCTGGACTTTGAAGCCAGCGATCCGTGTTCAAATCACGGTAGAACCTAGAATACCGTTTATATTTAATTACAGATTAATAGGTGTTGCAAAAATAAGTGACCCTGATGTGAATTTAACACGCAACAATATGAACTGGGATCAGAGCCGCTACCACTGCACCACAGGTTTCTATATTAATTCCGGCGGTTTTCGATGCGCAACTGCTACTAAAGCTCATTTTAAATTAATGACATTCCAATTAAAACCTGTTTCCGCCCGGGCTCGACCGGGGACCTTGCGCGTGTTAGGCGCACGTGATAACCACTACACTACGGAAACGCAATCAATCAATGAAACCATGAATGAGGAATTCGCATCAAGCAAATTAAAGGTTAATATCAACATTATATCATGAATTAAATAATTCGTAGACATAAAACCGATGTGACGCAACGGATTAGCGCGTTTGACTTCTAATTCAAAATTTGTATGTTCGACTTTCATCAGCAGTGAGGAAGCTGTTTTTCAAGTTGTTACACAATGTCTCAAATACCATTGCACAGCAGTCGCTCTAATTGATATTTATAAGCTCCTGGAATCAGTTCGGCCATGACATCTCAAAGATTTGTGCAATGACATGGCATTAGTTTAAAATTAGTTTTGGAACAGAGAGAATTTTTGATCTTTCAATACGCTAAACCGACACTGGACTGTTTTTCTTATCAGGGCTTGTTACTTTTGCGCAAATTTCATCTTTGAAATTAAAAGCCCTACACTACCACGCCTTAATTTGTCATTACAATGACAATTTGAGTTCAGAGATATGAATTTCACGCACATTCGCTCTTTTGTTTGATTAAAACAGTAATTAATCAAATAGATGTTTTTAGAATTTGATATATAAAGTAAGTGAAAAATGTTAAATAATTGATTAAACGTAATAGCAACCTAAGAAGAATTATGTTAGCTGTTTTCATATCAATGTAAAGACGACAAAGTTTAATTTTGAATTGCAAGTCCAACGTTGCTCTGCATTCTTAGCTTTTCTGCTTTCTCTGCGATACATTGAGGCCAGTAACAACAATTCGCCCAATGTGGTGTTCGATTCCACGACCCTGAGATTAAGAGTCTCATGCTCTACCGACTGAGCTACCGGGAATGTATTAAAAATTCGTTGCATACCAGTTAAATATGCACGGATAACAATTCTTGATCATGTCTTCTACAGGTGATTAGGATTGCTAAGACATTTTGAAGAGCACCAACCACGTCCCTCAACTAGTTAAGGATCTGTTCGCACTTTACTCTCGGCCCATATAATTGAGACGAGGTGGCCGAGTGGTTAAGGCGATGGACTGCTAATCCATTGGGCGCTGCCCGCGTGGGTTCGAATCCCATCTTCGTCGGTCTAATTCGGTTCTATGGTGTAACGGTTAGCACTCTGGACTTTGAATCCAGCGATCCGTGTTCAAATCACGGTAGAACCTAGAATACCGTTTATATTTAATTACAGATTAATAAGTGTTGCAAATATAAGTGACCCTGACGTGAATTTAACACGCAACAATAAACTGGGATCAGAGCCGCTACCACTGCACCACAGGTTTCTATATTAATTCCGGCGGTTTTCGATGCGCAACTGCTACTAAAGCTCATTTTAAATTAATGACATTCCAATTAAAACCTGTTTCCGCCCGGCTCGACCGGGGACCTTGCGCGTGTTAGGCGCACGTGATAACCACTACACTACGGAAACGCAATCAATCAATGAAACCATGAATGAGGAATTCGCATCAAGCAAATTAAAGGTTAATATCGACATTATATGATGAATTAAATAATTCGTAGACATAAAACTGATGTGACGCAACAGATTAGCGCGTTTGACTTCTAATTCAAAATTTGTATGTTCGACTTTCATCAGCAGTGAGGAAGCTGTTGTTTTAAGTTGTTACACAATGTCTCAAATACCATTGCACAGCAGTCGCTCTAATTGATATTTATAAGCTCCTGGAATCAGTTCGGCCATGACATCTCAAAGATTTGTGCAATGACATGGCATTAGTTTAAAACTAGTTTTGGAACAGAGAGAATTTTTGATCTTTCAATACGCTAACTACCGACACTGGACTGTTTTTCTTATCAGGGCTTGTTACTTTCGCGCAAATTTCATCTTTGAAATTAAAAGCCCTACACTACCACGCCTTAATTTGTCATTACAATGACAATTTGAGTTCAGAGATATGAATTTCACGCACATTCGCTCTTTTGTTTGATTAAAACAGCAATTATATCAAATAGATGTGTTTTTAGAATTTAATATATAAAGTAAGTGAAAAATGTTAAATAATTGATTAAACGTAATAGCAACCTAAGAAGAATTATGTTAGCTGTTTTCATATCAATGTGAAAGACGACAAAGTTTAATTTTGAATTGCAAGTCCAACGTTGCTCTGCATTCTTAGCTTTCTTGCTTTCTCTGCGATACATTGAGGCCAGTAACAACAATTCGCCCAATGTGGTGTTCGATTCCACGACCCTGAGATTAAGAGTCTCATGCTCTACCGACTGAGCTACCGGGAATGTATTAAAAAATTCGTTGCATCACCAGTTAAATATGCACGGATAACAATTCTTGATCATGTCTTCTACAGGTGATTAGGATTGCTAAGACATTTTGAAGAGCACCAACCACGTCCCTCAACTAGTTAAGGATCTGTTCGCACTTTACTCTCGGCCCATATAATTGAGACGAGGTGGCCGAGTGGTTAAGGCGATGGACTGCTAATCCATTGGGCGCTGCCCGCGTGGGTTCGAATCCCATCTTCGTCGGTCTAATTCGGTTCTATGGTGTAACGGTTAGCACTCTGGACTTTGAATCCAGCGATCCGTGTTCAAATCACGGTAGAACCTAGAATACCGTTTATATTTAATTACAGATTAATAAGTGTTGCAAATATAAGTGACCCTGACGTGAATTTAACACGAACAAATAAACTGGGATCAGAGCCGCTACCACTGCACCACAGGTTTCTATATTAATTCCGGCGGTTTTCGATGCGCAACTGCTACTAAAGCTCATTTTAAATTAATGACATTCCAATTAAAACCTGTTTCCGCCCGGGCTCGATCCGG
>CM077630.1:3524404-3638140 GCA_039566895.2 Turritopsis rubra | reverse complement strand
AACAAAAACCACATCCTACGACTTCCAAGTATAAAACTCGAATCTGGCAGAAAAGATTTTTATTTTAACGGCGCACTAGAATTTAAAAAGTTACGGAATTAAGTTAAGGAATTTTTAAGCTTTTATAAAGAATTTTTTTAATGTTTAGATAATTATACAATTTTTATACGTATATTCTGAATTTTTCAACCTAATTTCACTTACTAATCACTTTTGTATTTCTTTTCGACCTTTCTTTCTTTCATAAATTTCGCTACGTATTTCTCCTTTGAATTTGGGTTTTAGTCAGGCGACAAACAGGACCCTTGGAAGAACAGAAACTTTGTATATATGTATGTATGTATCTAGTTTTTGAATGGATATCCTGTCGAGATATTCGTTTTAAAGAAAGAAATAAAATTTTTTTTCCGAAATCATCTGCAGCAGATCACTAATGGCCTGGGTTTGTTACCTCCATTTCACGAGAAACAGACAACATATTTTTTGGGTATCACTTCCTTCAAATTTATATTAGAAAATCAATTCAAGGCACGGGGGTGAAATGAAGATAGAGCAGATTCAGAGCACCACTCATATATTTGTTATTAAACCTTTTTCTTTCATAGGAACAGGTTAAAAATTTAATCAGTAATAATTTAAACTAATTACAATAAAGTTAATAAATTAAATTATATACATCGGTTAATATATTAAAACGTTAAAACACGAGAATACATTTCCAAAAATCAAAAAAAGAAGTGTTATCCTTTAAATAATATACATGGAAATATATAAATAAATAAATACTAATTACATAATAAAGAATAGTTGAAAATAAGTAAAATGTAAAATTGCAAAACACCGGTATACATTTCTTCAATAAAAAGTTCTGAAAGTATTGAAAGTTGCGCAAATCAAAGTACCAAAGTCATACTCCAGTCTGACTCCAGTCCAGAATGTTGCGTGTTCAATTCACATCAGGCTCACTGAAATTTGCAACAGTCATTAATTTGTAATTAAATTGAAATGGTCTACTAGGTTCTTCCGGGATTTCAAATCGGATTGCTGGATTCAAAGTCCGCAGGGCTAACCATTACGCCATATAACCGAATTAGACCAACGAAGGTCATAGTCCAATGGAATAGCAGTCCATCGTCTTAACCACTCAGCCAACTCGTCTTTAATTATATGGGACGAAGCCAAAGTACGCACTGTTCTTTTGCAAGTTTAGGGACGTTGTCGGTAGTGACAAGCAAAATTTCAACAGCATGGTTCCATAATGGAAAATTGTTAGTGCAACAGGGTGACTCAATCGTCTAATGGTATGATTTTCGCTTTGGGTGAGAGAGGCCCCGGTTTCAAATCCCGGTTGAGCCCTACACGGAATGACGTAGTGGAGTGTTATTTTATGAAAGCAAACAGAAAACAACTGGGACCATTAATAAGGGCAGCCCTACGAAATGCCATAGAACTCCTAATCACCTGCAGAAGATTTGCTCATTAAATGTCTTTCATGGCTATTTAAATGGTAGATGCAACTAATTTACGTATATCATGCCCGACTAGCTCAGTAGATAGAGCATGAGACTCTTAATCTCAGGGTCGTGGGTTGAAACCTCACATTGGGTTGATTGTTGTGACTATCCTCAATGTCATGCAGAAAAAGCGAGAAAAGCGAAAAAAACGGAAAAAGCAGAAAGAGCAATGCAATATTGGACTGATAATTTAAAGCCAAGATTCATCGTCCTTCACGATCATATGAAAACATCAAAATGAATTCTTTGTGAGGCTTGTACAACGTTTAAACATATATTTAACAATTTACAATTACTGTATATATTAATTTTTTGAAACAAATCCATTTGATTAAAATAGCTGTTTCAATCTGTCAAAAGGAAGGATATTGGTGAATTTGATGTTCTTGAACTCATATTGTCAACGCAAAAACAAATTAAGTAGGCAAGTGTGTGGCTTTTAATTTGAAATGATTAAAACTACGTGGAAAAAACAAAGGAATGATCAGAAAAACAGTCCAGTGTCAGTAGTTAACCTATTGGAAAGTAAAAATTTATCTCTGTTCCAAACCTAGGTTTAAACTAACGCTAGACAATTGCATATAGTTTTAAGATCTCATGGCCGAAATGATTTCATTAGCTTATAAATACCAGTTACAGCGACTGTTGGGATATGGTATTTGAGACCTTGTGTACCCTATTGAAAATAAAGCTGCCTCACGGCTGATGGGAGTCAAACTCACAACTTTCGAATTAGAAGTCCAATGCGCTAGTCCATTGTACCACAGCGGCAATTTGTCCACGTATTATTTAATTGATGTTGAAATTAACCTTTAATTTGCTTGACGCAAATTCCTGGTTGATGGTCTCGTTGGTGGATTTTTTTCCGTAGTGTAGTGGTTATCACGTGCGCCTAACACGCGCAAAGTCCCCGGTTCAAACCCGGGCGGAAACAGATTTTAATAGGAATGACTTTAATTTAAAATGAGGTTTACTGACAGTTGCGCATCGACAACCGCTTGAATTAATATTGGACCCTGTGGTGCAATGGTAGCGCCTCTGACACCAGTTCATATTGTTGCGAGTTAAATTCGCGTCAGGGTCACTGATATTTGCAACAGTTATTAATCTGTAATTAAATCTAAACGGTTTTCCAGTTTCTACAGTGATTTAAACCCGGATCGTTGGATATAAAGTCAAGAGTTCTAACCATTACACCATAGACTCGAATTAGACCAACGAAGATGGGATTCGAACCCACGCGGGCAGAGCCCAATGGATTAGCAACCCAACGCTTTAACCGCTCGGCTCCTTGTCCTCAATCATATGTGGCGAGGCTAAAGTACGCACAGTTCCTTAGCTAGTTCAGGGACGTGGTCGGTGCCCTTCAAAATCTCAAAAAAATCCTAATCACATGCACAAGACATGATAAAGAACTGTCATCTGCGTCTACTTAAATGGTTGAAACAACGAATTTTTTAAGTCCATGCCCGGTTATCGGTAGAGTATGAGTCTCTCAATTTCAGGGTCGTGGGTTCGAACCCCACGTTGGACGAATTGTTGTTAATATCCTCAATGTATCGCAGAGAAAGCAGAGAAAGCAGAGCAACGTTGGACTGTCAATTCAAAATCAAACATTGTCGTCCTTCACATTGATATGAAAACAACTAAAAGAAATCTTTGTTAGGTTGCCGCTGCGTCTAACCAATTATTTATCATTTTTCACTTACTTTATGTATTAGTTTCTTGAAACACATCTATTTGATAAAAATTGCTGATTTAATCCAACAAAAGAACAAATATGCGTGAATTTGTTGTTCCTGAACTCAAATTGTCATTGTAATAACAAATTAAGGCGCGTTAGTGTAGGGCTTTTAATTTGAAATGATGCAATTTCCGTGGAAAGTAACAGAGCTCTGATATGAAAAACAGTCCAGTGTCGGTAGTTATCGTATTGAATAATCAAAAATTCACTCTGTTCCAAAACTTGTTTTAAGCTAATGCCATGTCATTACACATATCTTTGGGTTGTCAAGGGCAAACTGAATTCCTTAGCTTATAAATATCAGTTAGAGCGACTGCTGTGGTATGGTATTTGAGACCTTGTATAACCAATTGAAGATACAACTTCCTGACGGTTGATGGGAGCCGGACCCACAACCCAACGCGCTAGTCCATTTCACCACAGCGGCTTTTTGACCTTGCATTATTTAATTGATGAAATAATGTTGACATAAACCTTTAATTAGCTTGACGCAAATTCTTCGTTGATGGTCTCATCCGTGGGTTGCGTTTCCGTAGTGTAGCGCATCGAGAACTGCATGATTTAATATTGGACCCTGTGGTGCAATGATAACGCCTCTGACTCCAGTTCATAATGTTTTCTGGCATTAGTGCTCTTCCCAAAGCATTGTGCAATGACATGGCATTAGTATAAAACTAGTTTTGAAAAAGAGTAAATTTTTGATCTTTCAATGCGCTAACTACCGACACTGGACTGTTTTGTTATCAGCGCTCTTTTATTTTCCACGCAATTTTAATGATTTCAAATTAAAAGCCCTACAGTCATACGCCGACTGAGCTAGCCGGGCATGGTATTAAAAAATTCGTTGCATCTACCATTTAGATAGCCACGGATGAAAATCCTTGATCATGTTTGTGCAGGTGATTAGGATTTCTAAGACATTTTAAAGTGGACCGACCACGTCCCTAAACTAGCTAAAGAACTGTGCGTACTTTAGTCTCGCCCCATGTAATTATTATTATTATTATTATTATTAAAAATGTTTATACAGGATAAAAACTTCAGTTAAAAACTGCTATAAATGTTTGTCCTGTGTTAGTGTATGTGCATGGAGTGTTAGTAAAATATTAGAATAAATAATAAAAGATTGATAAAATCGTGTCAGAAACATAGGACCGCGACAAAATTTGAAAATCTAGAATTTCAAGAATTTCAAGAGTATATTAATTACAGATTGCAAAGTCTCAAACTCTGAGTTTCAAGAGAATTAGGATCTATAATACCACCAGTGTCACGTATAAGTAGAAACTAAAAATAAAAGCTCAAAATCAGATGAGGACTAATAAGATTCATGATGAAGAAAAACGAAATCGCTAAAAATAAAACCCACTAATCAGAAAAGTGATTCTTCAACATTTTTATATACGTAGTAAAATTTTCTTCCCTACGAATCACAATAGGTAAGCTGTTATAAATTTTAGCTCCAGTAAAATAAAATGCTTTCTTCGCACAAGACAGCTTGACTTTTGGCAATTTAATTGATGTAGTGTTATTTCTTGTGTTCATATTATGATTAATTAGTTCAAAGTAATTATCAAAATTACTGCAAGCTGTCCCATCAAGACACTTTCTCACATACTTGCAGGATTGTGTCCGGATTTCATTCTGTATGCTATTCACTGGCTTTCCATCGCTGATGATGTTTTTAGCTCTTTTGGCAATTGAGCATAGTAGGTTGATGTTGGTAGCAGTAATATCCAGGTTTACGAATGAGCTGTATGTGAAAAGTGGCAGTATCATCATTTGGTAGATCATACGACGTGCAGATGGAGTTAGACTTAAACGAATATGTTCCAATAATCTAAGTCTTGTGCTTGCTCTTTTGTAAGTTTTTTGAAAATGCTCTTGAAAAGTTAATGTACTATCAATCAATAATCCAAGGTACTTGTAGCAGGATACTCTAGTTACGTTCGTGTCTCTGTACTTTACATTATCCTCATCACCATCATCCCGCCCCAGTCGCTTTGCCGTTCCCAAAACCAGCACCTCAGTTTTTCCTTTCTTGAGATTTATTATGAGCTCGTTCTCATCTAGATACGTAGCAATGTTGGCGAGTTCTTCTGTCAGGATTTTCATGATCGTTGACTTATCTGGGTGTGCAAAGTATATTACAGTATCGTCAGCATATTGTATGATGCTACATTTCCGCAGAATATCAGGGAAGTCATTAAAAAACAATATAAACAATAAAGGTCCCATGATGGACCCCTGTGGTACTCCATTGAAAATAGGCTTCTGGTCTGAAGAGCTGTTCTTTATAAGGACGCATTGAGACCTTTGAAACAGATAGTCTGCAAACCAGAATAGTTCTTTGTCATATACTCGTCATATAATTGAAGACGAGGTGGCTGAGTGGTTAAGGCGACGGACTGCTAATCCATTGGGCTCTGCCTGGGTGGGTTCGAATCCCGTCTTCGTCGGTCTAATTCGGTTCTATGGTGTAATGGTTAGCACTCTGGACTTTGAATCCAGTCATCCGAGTTCAAATCCCGGCAGAACCTGGAAGATCGTTTAAATTTAATTACAATTTAATAACAGTTGCAAATATCAGTGGCCCTGACATGAATTTAACCCGCGACAATATGAACTGGAATCAGAGGCGCTACTATTGCACCACCGGATCCAATATTAATTCAGACGGTTGTCAATGCGCAACTGTCAGTAAACCTCATTTTAAATTAATGACATTCCCATTAAAATCTGTTTCTGCTCGGGCTCGAACCAAGGACCTTGAGCGTATTAGGCGCACGTTATAACCACTACACTACGTAAACGCAATCCATCAATGAGACCATGAATGAAGAATTTGCATCAAGCAAATTAAAGGTTAATGTCAACATTATGCCATCAATTAAATAATACGTGGAGAAAAAGCCGTTGTGGTGCAATGGACCAGAGCGTTGGACCCTGAGATTAAGAGTCCCAAAACGTCCCAATGACAGTTGCGCATCGACAACCGCCTGAATTAATATTGGACCCTGTGGTGCAATGGTAGCGCCCCTGACTCCAGTTCATATTGTTGCGGGTAAAATTCATCTCAGGGTCACTGCTATTTCCAACAATTATTAATCTGGAATTAAATTTAAACGGTCTCCCAGTTTCTAACGGGTTTTAAACCCGGATCGCTGTATATAAAATCCAGAATGCTAACCATTACACCCTAGAACCGAATTAGGCCGAGGATGATGGCATTCAAACCCACCCAAACAGAGCCCAATGGATTAGCAGTCCATCGCTTTAACCACTCGGCCACCTCGCCTTCAATTACATGGGGCGAGGGTAAATTACGCAAAGTTCCTTAGCTACTTTAAGGATGCGGTCGGCGCCCTTCAAAATATCTTTGAAATTCTAATCACCTGCACAAGACATGATAAAGAACTGTCAACCGTGACTATTTAAATGGTAGATGCAACGAAATTTTTAGAAAAAGCAGAAAAAGCAGAGACAGCATTGAAATCAGAGAAAGCAGAGCAACGTTGGACTGGCAATTCAAAGTCAAACATTATCCACCTTCACATTGACATGAAAACAACTAAAAGAAATTATTGTTAGGTTGCCGCTGCGTTTAACCAATTATTTATCATTTTTCACTTACTTTATATATTAGTTTCTTGAAACACATCTATTTGATATAAATTGCTGATTTAATAAAAAAAAACAACGAATATGCGTGAATTTGATGTTCCTGAACTCAAACTGTCATTGTAATGACAAATTAAGGCGTGTGAGTGTAGAGCTTTTAATTTGAAATCATTAAAACTGCGTGGAAAATAAAAGAGCGCCGATAACAAACACAGTCCAGTGTCGGTAGTTAGCGCATTGAAAGATCAAAAATTCCCTCTCTTCCAAAACTAGTTTCAAGCTAATGCCAGAAAATTGCACGAAGCTTTGAGATGTCATGGCCAAACTAAGTTCATTAGCTTATAATAATCAGTTAGACCGACTGCTGTTGTATGGTATTTGAGACCTTGTATAACCAATTGAAAATTCAGCTTCCTCACCGCTGATGAGAGTTGAAACCACAACCTTTGAATAATTTTTTGCTAGGTTGCTACTGCGTTTAATCAATTATTAAAAAAAATTTCACTTATTTTATATATTAAATTCTTAAGACACATCTATTTGATTAAAATTGTGATTTTAATCAAACAAAAGATCAAACATGTGTGAATTTCACATCCCTGAACTCAAATTGTCGATGTAATGACAAATTAAGGCGTGCCAGTTAAGGGCTTTTAATTTGAAATCATAAAAATTGCTTGGAAAATAACACAGCGCTGATAACAAAAACAGTCCAGTGTCGGTAGTTAACGTATTGAAAGATCAAAAATTCACTCAGTTCCAAAACTGGTTTTATGCTAATGCCAGACCATTGCACATAACTTTGAGATATTTTGGCCGAACTAAGTTCATTAGCTTATAAATATCAGTTAAAGCGACTGCTGTGGTGTGGTATTTGAGACCTTGTATCACCAATCGAAAATTCAGCTTCCTCACCGCTGATGAGAGTCGAAACCACAACCTTTGAATTAGTCATCTAACGCGCTAGTCCATGTCGCCATGTGTTAGCCGGGAATGGTATTAAAAAATTTCTAGCACAGACGGTAGAGCATGAGACTCTTAATCTCAGGGGCGTGTGTTTGAACTCCACGTTGGGCGAATTGTTGGTACTTTCCTCAATGTATCGCACAAAAAGCAGAAACAGAAGAGAAAGCAGAGAATGCAGAGAAAGCAGAGAAAGCAGAGCAACGTTGCGCTGGCAATTCAAAGTCAAAATTTATCGTCTTTCACATTAATGTGAAAACAGGTAACATAATTCTTTGTTAGGTTGCCAATGCGTTTAATCAATTATTTAACATTTTTCACTTACTTTATATATTAAAATCTTAAAACACATATATTTACTTATAATTGCTGTTATAATCAAAGAAAAGAACGAATATGCATGAATGTCATATACCTGAACTCAACTTGTGATTGTAATGACAAATTAAGGCGAGTTAGTGTAGGGCTTTTAATTTGAAATGATGAAATTTGCGTGGAAAGTAACAGAACCCTGATAAGAAAAACAGTCTAGTGTTGGTAGTTAGCGTATTGAAAGATCAATAATTAACTCTGTTCCAAAACTAGTTTAAGCTAATGCCAAGTCATTGCACGTATCTTTGAGATGTCATGTCCAAACTGAGTTCATTAGCTTATAAATATCAGTTAGACCGACTGCTGTGGTATGGTATTTATACAGCTTCTTTACCGCTGATGGGAGTCGGACCTACAACCTTTGAATTAGAAGTCCAACGCGCTAGTTCATTGCGCCACAGCGGCGTTTGCTCCACGAATTGTTTAAATTATAATATAATGTTGACATTAATCTTTTATCTGGTTGACCCAAATTCTTCTTTGATGGTCTCATTGGTGGATTGCGTTTCCGTAGTGTAATGGTTATCACGTGCGCTTAACACGCGCAAGCTCCCCGGTTCGAGCCCAGGCCGAAGCAGATTTTAATAGGAATGTCATTAATTTAAAATGAGGTTAACTGACAGTCACGCATCGACAACCACCTGAATTAATAAAGGACCCTGTGGTGCAATGGTAGCGGCTCTGATACCAGTTCATATTGTTCCGTGTTAAATTCAAGTAAAGGTCACTGATATTTGGAACAGTTATTATTCTGTTATTAAATTTTAACTGTCTTCTAGTTTTTGCCGGAATTTGAACCCGGATCGCTAGACTTATAATCCAGAATGCTAACCATTACACCCTAGAACCTAATTAGGCCGAGGATGATGGGATTCGAACCCAACCGGGCAGAGCCCAATGGATTAGCAATCCATCGCCTTAACCGCTGGGCCACCTGGTCTTCAATTTAATGGGGCGAGAGTAATGTGCGCACAGATCCTTAACTAGTTGTGGGACGTGGTCGGTGCTCTTCAAAATGTCTTAGCAATCCTAATCACCTGTAGAAGACATGTTCAAGGATTGTCATTCGTGGCTATTTAAGTGGTAGATGCAACGAATTTTGTATTACCATTCCCGGCTAGCTCAGTCGGTAGAGCATGAGACTCTTAATCTCAGGGTCGTGGGTTCGAACCCCACGTTGGGCGACTTGTTGTTACTGGCCTCAATGTATCGCACAAAAAGCAGAAAAAGCAGAGAAATCAGAGTAAGCAGAGTACGGTCTCAAAATTCCCACGGTCATGATGGCGGAAAGAAAGAAGGATACTACTGTAAATGAACTGGATACAAATACTGTTATTGTTGAAGAATACGATAAAAACTTGAATATATCTTTGGGTGCTGAAGAATTTATCACTAGAAAGTTTGAAGATATGAATCGTGATGCTGAATATCTAAATATCAAGGCTAGTATTTTGGCGGATATCAAACCTTTACTTCAAGAGACAGTTAAAGACCATATGTTATCAGAACGATTTAATAGAATGGATTAAGATAGTTTTGAGTGGATAATCGGTATTTACAAAGATTGGAGGATGAAATCAAGTTTTTGAGGCATGAGATAGGCTCTAAAAACAAAATCATAAACATTTTGCTGGAAGATATATTGATGCATAACAAGCAGAATTCTCTCTCACACGGTAAAACTTTTAATTCCTATCAAATTAGAAAAACTTCCGAAAATCAGAATTCAAATTTCTCAGGGAACAAATTCATAACACCTAAATAACACGCACGTTCTGAAACCATTAATGACGATAAGAAGGATAATAATCGTTTCGTACATAAAAATGCTTACGAAAATCTCACTCATGAAAACCATGATTTAAATGTCAATTATGACAAAAACTTGACAACAAAAATATAACAACCCGTAATCGAAATAGTAAAAGGCATAATAAAGGAAAGAATCAAAACAAGATTAATGATAAAAGGAAAGTTGTCTCCATCTTGGGTGTATAGTGTCTGAACTAAATTTGCGCAAGCAAAAATGGCTAGTGCTCTCAATTTATCGCAACCCTAAACAGAGGATTAAGTACTTTTTAGATGAGATTACAAATATTCTTGATTTTTATTCTAAAGAATATGAAAACCTCATTATAATGGGCGATTTTAATGAAGAAGTCGTCCAAATTGATCTCTCCGATTTCATGTCTAATTTCAAATTATTTAATCTTATAAAACAACCAACATGCTATAAATATAGTGATGGTAGATGCATTGATCTTATACTTACCAATAAAAATAGGAGCTTTCAGAAAAGTAACTCCCTCGAAACTGGAATTAGCGACCACCATCATCTGATTTACACTATGTTTAGGCTGACGTATGAAAAGTCACCTCCACAGATTGTGCATTATCGAACCTTCCGAAACTTCTCTCTTGACAGTTTTCGCAATGACCTTGTAAATGCTCTTACTAACAGTGCACCTGGGGATTTTGACTCTTTCAGCTTAATCTTTGAATCTGTCTTAGACGCTCATGCTCCAAAGAAGAAACGCACAGTCAGGGGAAACCATAAGCCTCATTTGACTAAATCCCTACGTAAGGCCATTATGTTGCGCTCTTCTTTGAAGAACAAAGCGAATAAGACTGGTGATGTTTATTTTTCTAATCTATATAAAAAACAACGTAATTATGTTGTACACTTGAACCGTCAAGCAAAAAACTCCAAATTTCTGAATCTTGGAACCTCTGAAGACTTTTGGAAATCGACTAAACTTCTCTTCACCAAAGGTTCTCATGTTCATGAAAGCATTCTTTGGCGTGACGACGGTGATATTATTAAGAGCATATCTCTAAAACCTTCAATTCTTTTTTTGTAAATATAGTGGACAGTCTGAATATAACTCCTTGGAAACCTTGTCCAGATAAAGTTCAAGACACCGATTCAAGCATTGATTCGATTGATTCGATAGTGAGAAAATATCGCAACCACCCGAGCATTAAATCCATCGTTAGCTCAAATAGAGGGAAATCTTTTTCTTTCTCAAATGTGACCTCAGATCAAATCAATCGGGTAATTCGAGATCTTAATCCTAGGAAAAGTGTAAGTGGACCTTTTCCTTCAAAAGTCCTTCGTATGGTTGCTGATATCATCTCTGAGCCAATTGCTCTATATCTAAATGCCTCTCTAAATTTGGGTAAGTTTCCTCAAACCATGAAACTTGCTGATGTTACTCCAATTTTCAAAAAAGGGGACAGGTTTCTCAATGAAAATTATAGACCTATTAGTATTTTGTCATCTTTTTCTAAAATATTTGAAAGAATTATTTTTAATCAGCTAGCTGAATACTTTGATGGCATCTTACATTCTCAGCTCTGCGGCTTCAGATCTAAGTATAACACTCAACACGCTTTACTCCAAATGATTGGTCAATGGCATAAATGTTTGGACAGGTTTGGTAAAGTTGGAGCAATCTTAATGGATTTGTCCAAAGCATTTGATTGTATTGACCGTGAGCTTTTGATTGCTAAACATGCTGCGTATGGACTTGATCACCAAAGTCTCAAACTTTCTAAATGCTACGTGAGTAATCTTTTCAACGAACCAAAGTTGGTTCATCTTTCAGTTCTTGGCTGCTAATATTGAGAGGGGTACCTCAAGGATCCATACTCGGGCCCTTATTATTCAATATTTTTATTAATGATCTATTATCTTTTGTAACTAAGACTGGCATTTGTAATTTTGCGGATGATAATACCGTCTATTCTTGTGCCAACTCTCTAGCGGATGTTATATCAAATCTAAAATACGACCTCTCAGCTGTTCTGTCCTGGTTTAAAGCAAATCAGCTAGCCGCGAATCCGTCAAAATTCCAGATGTTAGTCTTAGAGGAGCCTAAGTACAATATACCAGTTAGTCTATATGCTGATAATGTTTAAATTACCTCTGTTGAAACTGTTGAGCTTCTTGGTATTTCTATCGATAACAAACTAACTTTTTCTAGTCATATTTCCTCACTTTGTCATAAAGCTAGTTATAGAATCAAAACTCTCAACAGGATTAGATCTTTTCTCCAAGAAGACCAGTTAAAACTTTTATTTAACTTCTTTATTTTGTCTATATTTAATTATTCACCTATTATATGGATGATTTGTGGCAGATCTTCAATGCAGTAAACTTGATAGTATCCATAAACGCGCACTTAGATCGGTTTATCAAGATTTCTCTAAAAGCTATGAAGGACTGTTACAATTGTCTGGGTTTAAGCGTATACATGAGATCCATTTACGCTACCTTTTATGCGAGATATACAAAACCCTCCATGGGTTGAATCCCTTTTTTATAAAGACACTATTCATGGTCAAAAATATCCGTTACGGACTGCGAAACTCAAATCTTCTCTGTCTTCCTAAATCAAGTTCAAGTCGCTTTGGCAATCAGTCTTTGTTATTTAGAGGAAGTCTTTCGTGGAATGATTTACCAGATAGTGTCAAGTCTAAACCTTCATTAAATTCTTTTAAACTCTGTCTTAAATCCATTAACTTAATCAAGCAATGCAATTGCAAACTTTGTAGGGTTTTGTGATAAATTTTAGCTTGACGAGTTGGAATTGATTAGTTCATTTTATATTTATCATGTATCTTGTAAACTACGTAAAACCAAGATTACATAAATTGGGAAATGAAATGAAAAAAATGTTGAACTGGCAATTCAAAGTCATACTTAATCGTCTTTCACATTGATATGAAAACAGCTAACATAATTCTTTGTTAGGATGCCACTGCGTTTAATCAATTATTTAACATTTTTCACTTACTTTATATATTAAATCCTTAAAAGACATCTATTTGATAATAATTGCTATTTTAATCAAACAAAAGAACGAATATGCGTGATTAGACCGACGAAGGTGGGATTCAAACCGCCGCGGTCAGAGCTCAAAATATTAACAGTTCTTCGCCTAAACCACTAGGCCACCTGGTTTTCAATTAAATGGGGCGAGAGTAAAGGGCGCACAGATCCTTAACTAGTTGTGGGACGTGGTCGGTGCTCTTCAAAATGTCTTAGCAATCCTAATCACCTGTAGAAGACATGTTCAAGAATTGTCATCCTTGGCTATTTAAGTGGTAGATGCAACAAATTTTTTAATACCTTGCCCGGCTAGCTCAGTCCGTAGAGCATGAGACTCTTAATCTCAGGGTCGTGGGTTCGAACTCCACGTTTGGCGAAATGTTTTCACTGGCCTGAATGTATCGGACAAAAAGCAGAAAATACAGAGAAATCAGAAAAAGCAGGGAAAGCAAAGCAACGTTGGACTGGCAATTCAAAATCAAACTTTATCGTCTTTAACATTGATATGAAAACAGCTAACATATTTCTTTGTTAGGTTGCTATTACGTTTAATCAATTATTTAACATTTTTCACTTACTTTATATATTAAATTCTTAAAAACAAATCTGTTTGATTATAATTGCTGTTTTAATCAAACAAAAGAACGAATATGCGTGAATTTTATATCCCTGAACCCAAATTGTCATTGTAATGACAAAGTAAGGCGTGTTAGTGTAGGGCTTTTAATTGGAAATGATGAAATTTGCGTGGAAAGTAACAGAGGCCTGATAAGAAAAACAGTCCAGTGTCGGTAGTTACCGTATTGAAAGATCAAATATTCACTCTGTTCCAAAATCGTTTTAAGAAAATTCCATGTCATTGCAGAAATCTTTGAGATGTCATGGCCAAACTGAGTTCATTAGCTTATAAATATCAGTTAGACCGACAGCTGTGGTATGGTATTTGAGACCTTGTATAAGCAATTGAAAATACAGCTTCCTCACCGCTGATGAAAGTCGAACCAACAACCATTAAATAACAAGTCAAACGCGGTAATCCATTGCGCCACATCGGTTTTATGTGTACCAATTATTTAATTGATGATATAATGTTGACAGTAAACTTTAATTTGCTTGATGCGAATTGCTCGTTCATGCTCCCATTGATGGATAACTTTTCCGTAGTGGAGTGGTTACCACGAGCGCCTAATAGGGGCAAGGTCCCCGGTGAGAGCCCGGGCAGGAACAGGTTTTAATTGGAATGTCACTAATTTAAAATAAGGTTTACTGGCAGTTGCCCATCGACAACCCCTTGAATTAATAAAGGACCCTGTGGTGCAACGGTAGTGGCTCTGATACAAGTTCATATTGTTGCGTGTTAAATTCACGTTAGGGTCACTGATATTTGCAACATTTATTAATCTGTAATTAAATTTAAACGGTCTTCTAGGTTCTACCGTGATTTGAACACGTATCGCTGGATTCAAAGTCCAGAGTGCTAACCATTACACCATAAAACCAAATTAGACCGACGAAGATGGGATTCGAACCCACGCGGGCAGAGCCCAAAGGATTAGCAGTGTATCGCTTTAACTACTCGGCTACCTAGTCTTCAATTATATGGGTCGAGAGTAAAAGGCCAACAGATACTTAACTAGTTAAGGGGCGTGGTCGGTGCTCTTCAAAATGTCTTAGCAATCCTAATCACCCGTAGAAGACATGATCAAGAATTGTTATCAGTTCATACTTAACTGGTAGATGCAACGAATGTTTTAATACCATGCCCGGATAGCTCAGTCGGTAGAGCATGAGACTCTTAATCTCAGGGTCGTGGAATAGAACTGCACATTGGGCGAATTGTTGTTACTGACTCTAATGTATCGCAGAGAAAGCAGAGAAAGCTAAGAATGCAGAGGAACGTTGGACTGGGAATTCAAAATTAAACATTGGCGTCTTTCACATTGATATGAAAACAGCTAACAAAATTATTTGTTTGGTTGCTATTACGTTTAATCATTTATTTAACATTATTCACTTACTTTATGTATTTAATTCTTAAAACACATCTATTTGATTATAATTGCTGTTTTAATCAAACAAAAGAGCGAATGTGCTCGAGTTTAATTTCCCTGAACTCAAATTGTCATTGGAATTGCAAATTAGGGCGTGATAGTGTAGGGCTTTTTATTTGAAATGATGAAATTTGCGTGGAAAATAACAGAGCGCTGATAAGAAAAACAAACCAGTGTCGGTAATTAGCGTGTTCATAGATCAAAAATTCACTCTGTTCCAAAAGTAGTTTTAAGTTATGGGCCAGAAAATTGCATATACCTTTGAGAAGTCATAGCGAATCTGATTCCAGGAGCTTATAAATATCAGTTTGAGCGACTCATTTGGAATAGTATTTGAGACATTGTGTAAAGAATTGAAAATACATTTTCTGTACCGCTACTGGAAGTGGAACCCACAACCTTTGAATTAGAAGTCAAACGCGCTAATCTGTTGCGTCACATCGGCTTTATGTCTACGAATTATTTAATTCATGATATAATGTTGACATTAACCTTTAATTTGCTTGATGCGAATTTTTCGTTCATGGTTTCCTTGATTGATTGCGTTTCCGTAGTGTAGTGGTTATCAGGTGAGCCTAACACGCACAAGGTCCCCGGTTCGAGCCCAGGCGGGAACAGGTTTTAATTGGAATGTCATTATTTTAAAATGAGGTTTACTGGCAGTTGCGCATCGACAAACGCCGGAATTAACATAGGAAGCTGTGGTGCAATTGTAGTGGCTCCGATCCCAGATCATATTGTTGCGTGTTAAATTCACGTCATGGTCAGTGATATTTGCAACATTTATTAATCTGTAATTAAATATACACGGTCTTCTAGGTTCTACCGTGATTTGAACACGGATCGCTGGATTCAAAGTCCAGAGTGCTAACCATTAGACCATAGAACCAAATTAGACCGACGAAGATGGGATTTGAACGCACGCGGGCAGAGCCCAAAGGATTAGCAGTGCATCGCTTTAACTACTCGGCTACCTCGTCTTCAATTATATTGGCTAACAGTAAAGGGCCAACAGATACTTAACTAGTTGAGGGACGTGGTCGGTGCTCTTCAAAATGTCTTAGCAATCCTAATCACCCGTAGAAGACATGATCAAGAAATGTTATCAGTTCATATTTAACTGGTAGGTGCAACGAATGTTTTAATACCATGCCCGGATAGCTCAGTCGGTAGAGCATGAGACTCTTAATCTCAGGGTTGTGGAATCGAACTGCGTATTGGGCGAATTGTTGTTACTGACTCTAATGTATCGCAGAGAAAGCAGAGAAAGCTAAGAATTCAGAGCAACGTTGGATTGGCAATTCAAAATTAAACATTGCCGTCTATCACATTGATATGGAAACAGCTAATATAATTCTTTGTTTGGTTGCTATTACGTTTAATCAATTATTTAACATTTTTCACTTACTGTATATATTAAATTCTTAAAACACATCTATTTGATTATAATTGCTGTTTTAATCAAACAAAAGAGCGAATATGCTCGAGTTTCATTTCCCTGAACTCAAATTGTCATTGGAATGGCAAATTAGGGCATGATAGTGTAGGGCTTTTAATTTGAAATGATGAAATTTGCTTGGAAAATAACAGAGCGCTGATAAGAAAAGCAAACCAGTGTCGGTAATTAGCGTATTTATAGATCAAAAATTCACTCTATTCCAAAAGTAGTTTTAAGCTATGGGCCAGACAATTGCATATAACTTTGTGAGTTCGCGGCCAAACTGATTCTAACAGCTTATAAATATCAATTAGAGCGACTGCTATGCAATGGTATTTGAGACATTGTGTAACAACTTGAAAATACAGCTTCCTCACTGCTGATGAAAGTCAAACTCACAAACTATGAATTAGAAATCAAACGCGTTAATCCGTTACGCTACATCGGTTTTATGTCTACGAATTATTTAATTCATGATATAATGTTAACCTTAACCTCTAATTTGCTTGATGCGAATTCTTCGTTCATGGTTTCATTGATTGATTGCGTTTCTGTAGTGTAGTGGTTATCACGTGAGCCAAACACGCGCAACGTCCCCGGTTCAAGCCCGGGCGGGAACAGGTTTTAATTGGAATGTCATTAATTTAAAATGAGGTTTACTGGCAGTTGGGCATCGACAACCGCCGGAATTAATATAGGAAGCTGTGGTGCAATGGTAGCGGCTCTGATTCCAGTTCATATTGTTGCGTGTTAAATTCACGTAAGGGTCACTGATATTTGCAACATTTATTAATCTGTAATTAAATATAAACGGTATTCTAGGTTCTACCGTGATTTGAACACGGATCGCTGGATTCAAAACCCACAGTGCTAACCATTACACCATAGAACCGAATCAAACCGAGGAATATGGGATTCGAACCCACGCAGGCAGAGCCCAATGGATTAGCAGTCCATCGCCATAACCACTCGGCCATCTCGTCTTCAATTATATGAGTCGAGAGTAAAGTGCGAACAGGTCCTTAACTAGTTGAGGGAGATGGTCCTTGCTCTTCAAAATGTCTTAGCAATCCTACTCACCTGTAGAAGACATGATCAAAAATTGTTATCTGTGTATATTTAACTGGTAGATTCAACGAATTTTGTAATACCATGCCGGGATAGCTCAGTCGGTAGAGCATGAGACTTTTAATGTCAGGGTCGTGGAATCGAAGTGCACATTGGGCGAATTGATGTTACTGACTCTAATGTATCGCAGAGAAAGCTAAGAATTCAGAGGAACGTTGGACTGGCAATTCAAAATTAAACATTGCCGTCTTTCACATTGATATGAAAACAGCTAACATAATTCTTTGTTTGGTTGCTATTACGTTTAATAAATTATTTAACATTTTTCACTTACTTTATATATTAAATTCTTAAAACACATCTTTTTGATTATAATTGCTGTTTTAATCAAACAAAAGAGCGAATGTGCTCAAGTTTCATTTCCCTGAACTCAAATTGTCATTGGAATAGCAAATTAGGGCGTGATAGTGTAGGGCTTTTAACTTGAAATAATGAAATTTGCGTGGAAAATAACAGAGCGCTGATAAGAAAAACAAACCAGTGTGGGTAATTAGCGTATTCATAGATCAAAAATTCACTTTGTTCCAAAAGTAGTTTTAAGCTATGGGCCAGACAATTGCATATAACTTTGAGAGGTCATGGCCAAACTGATTCCAGGAGCTTATAAATATCAGTTAGAGCGACTCCTTTGGAACAGGATTTGAGACATTGTGTAAACAATTGAAAATACATCTTCCTTACCGCTGCTGGAAGTCCAACCCACAACCTTTGAATTAGAAGTCAAACGCGCTAATCCGTTGCGTCACATCGGTTTAATGTCTACGAATTATTTAATTCATGATATAATGTTGACATTAACCTTTAATTTGCTTGATGCGAATTTTTCGTTCATGGTTTCATTGATTGTTTGCGTTTCCGTAGTGTAGTGGTTATCACGTGCGCCAAACACGCGCAAGATCCCCGGTTCGAGACCGGGCGGGAACAGATTTTAATTGGAATGTCATTAATTTAATATGAGGTTTACTGGCAGTTGCGCATCGAAAACCGCCGGTATTAATATAGGAAGCTGTGGTCCAATGGTAGCGGCTCTCATCCCAGTTCATATTGTTGCGTGTTAAATTCACGTAAGGGTCACTGATATTTGCAAATGTTATTAATCTGTAAATAAAAATGAACGGTAATCTAGGTTCTACCGTGATTTGAACACGGATCGCTGGATTCAAAGCCCAGAGTGCTAACAATTACAACATAGAACCGAATTATACCGAGGAAGATGGGATTCGAACCCACGCGGGCAGAGCCCAATGGATTAGCAGTCCATCGCCATAACTACTCGGCCATCTCGTCCTCAATTATATGAGCCGAGAGTAAAGTGCGAACAGGTCCTTAATTAGTTGAGGGACTTAGTCGGTGCTCTTCAAAATGTCTTAACAATCTTACTCACCTGTAGAAGACATGATCAAGAATTGTTATCTGTGCATATTTAACTGGTAGATGCAACGAATTTTGAAATACCATGCCGGAATAGCTCAGTCGGTAGAGCATGAGACTCTTAATCTCAGGGTCGTGGAATCGAACTGCAAATTGGGCGAATTGTTGTTACTGACCCTAATGTATCGCAGAGGAAGCAGAGAAAGCTAAGAATGCAGAGGAACGTTGGCCTGGCAATTCAAAATTAAACATTACCGTCTTCCACATTGATATGAAAACAGCTAACATAATTGTTTGTTAGGTTGCTATTACGTTTAATCAATTATTTAACATTTTTCACTTACTTTATATATTAAATTCTTAAAACACATCTATTTGATTATAATTGCTGTTTTAAACAAACAAAAGAGCGAATGTGCTCGAGTTTCATTTCCCTGAACTCAATTTGTCATTTGAATGGCAAATTAGGGCGTGATAGTGTAGGGCTTTTAATATCAAATGATGAAATTTGCGTGGAAAGTAACAGAGCCCTGATAAGAAAAACAGTCCAGTGTCGGTAGTTAGCGTAATGAAAGATCAATAATTCACTCCGTTCCAAAACTAGTTTTATACTAATTCCATGTCATTGCACAAATCTTGGAGATGTCATGGCCGAACTGATTCCAGGAGCTTATAAATATCAATTAGATCGACTGCTGTGCAATGGTATTTTAGACAATGTGTAACAACTTGAAAATACAGCTTCCTCACTGCTGATGAAAGTCGAACCCACAAACTTTGAATTAGAATTCAAACGCGCTAACCCGTTGCGCCACATCGGTTTTATGTAGTCGAATTATTTAACTCATGATATAATGTTGACATTACCCTTAAATTTCCTAGAAGCGAATTCTTCGTTCATGGTTTCATTGATTGATGGCGTTTCCGTAGTGTAGTGGTTATCACGTGCGCCTAACACGCGCAAGGTCCCCGGTTCGAGACCGAGCGGAAACAGGTTTTAATTCGAATGTCATTAATTTAAAGAGCGGTTTACTGGCAGTTGCGCATCGAAAAATGCCGGAATTAATATAGAAACCTGTGGTGCAGTGGTAGCGGCTCTGATCCCAGTTCATATTGTTTCGTGTTAAATTCACGTCAGGGTCACTGATATTTGCAGCACTAATAAATCTGTAATTAAATATAAACAGTATTCTAGATTATTCCGTGATTTGAACACGGGTCACTGGATTTAAATTCCAGAGTGCTAACTGTTACACCATAGAACTGAATTAGTCGACGAAGATGGGATTCAAACCCACGCGGGTAGCGCCCAATGTATTAGCAGTCCATCGCCTTAACCACTCGGCCACCTCGTCTTCAATTATATCGGCGGAAAGTAAAGTGTGAACAGATCCTTATTTAGTTGAGGGACGTGGTCGGGGCTCTTCAAAATGTCTTAGCAATCTTGATCACCTGTAGAAGACATGATCGGGAATTGTTATCCGTGCATTTTAACAGGTAAATGCAACGAATATTTTAATACCATTCCCGGCTAGCTCAGTCGGTAGAGCATGAGACTCTTAATCTCAGGGTCGTGGAATCGAACACCACATTGGACGAATTGTTGTTACTGGCCTTAATGTATCGCAAAATAAGCAGAGAAAGCTAAGAACGCAGAGCAACGTTGGATTGGCAATTCAAAATTAAACTTTGTCGTCTTTCACATTGATATGAAAACAGCTAACATAATTCTTTCTTAGGTTGCTTATACGTTTAATCAATTATTTAACATTTTTCACTTACTTTATATATTAAATTCTAAAAACACATCTATTTGATTATAATTGCTGTTTTAATCAAACAAAAGAGAGAATGTGCGTGAATTTCATATCTCTGTACACAAATTGTCATTGTAATGACAAATTAAGGCGTGTTAGTGTAGGGCTTTTAATTTCAAATAATGAAATTTGCGTAGAAATTAACAAAGTCCTGATAAGAAAAACAGTCCAGTTTCGGTAGTTAGCGTATTGAAAGATCAAAAATTCACTCCGTTCCAAAACTAGTTTTAAACTAATGCCATGTCATTGCACAAATTTTTGAGATGTCAGGGCGAAACTGATTCCAGGGGCTTATAAGTATCAATTAGAGTGACTGCTGTGCAATGGTATTTAAGACACTGTGTAACAACTTAAAAATACAGCTTCCTCACTCCTGATAAAAGTCGAACCCACAAACTTTGAATTAGAAGTCAAACGCGCTAATTCGTTGCTCCATATCGATTTTATGTCTACGAAATATTTAATTCAAGATATAATATTGACATTTACCTTTAATTTGCATGATGCGAATTCTTCGTTCATGGTTTCATTGATTAATGGCGTTTCCGTAGTGTAGTGGTTATAACGTGCGCCTAACACGCGCAAGGTCCCCGGTTCGAGACCGGTGGGAAACAGGTTTTAATTGGAATGTCATTAATTTAAAATGAGGTTTCCTGGCAGTTGCGCATCGAAAACCGCCGGAATTAATAAAGAAACCTGTGATGAAGTGGTTGCGGCTCTGATCCCAGTTCATATTATTGAGTGTTATATTCACGTCAGAGTCACTTATATTTGCAACACTTATTAATCTGTAATTAAATATAAACAGTATTCTAGGTTCTACCGTGATTTGAACACGGATCGCTGGATTCAAAGTCCAGAGTGCTAACCGTTACACCATAGAACCGAATTAGACCGACGAAGATGGGATTCGAACCCACGCGGGCAGAGCCCAATAGATTAGCAGTTCATCGCCTTAACCATTCAACCACCTCGTCTTCAATTATATGGGCCGAGAATAAAGTGCAAACAGATCCTTAACTAGTTGAGGGACGTGGTCGGGTCTCTTCAAAATGTCTTAGCAATCCTAATCACCTGTAGAAGACATGATCGGGAATTGTTATCCGCGCATATTTAACAGGTAGATGCAAGTAATTTTTTAATACCATTCCCGGCTATCTCAGTCATTAGAGCATGAGACTCTTAATCTCAGGGTCGTGGAATCTAAAACCACATTGGACGAATGGCTGTTACTGGCCTCAATGTATCGCAGAGAAAGCAGAGAAAGCTAAGAATGCGGAGCAACGTTGGATTGGCAATTCAAAATTAAACTTTGTCGTCTTTCACATCGATATGAAAACAGCTAACATAATTCTTTCTTAGGTTGCTTATACGTTTAATCAATTATTTAACATTTTTCACTTACTTTATATATTAAATTCTAAAAACACATCTATTTGATTATAATTGCTGTTTTAATCAAACAAAAGAGAGAATGTGCGTGAATTTTATATCTCTGTACACAAATTGTCATTGTAATGACAAATTAAGGCGTGTTAGTGTAGGGCTTTTAATTTCAAATAATGAAATTTGCGTAGAAATTAACAAAGTCCTGATAAGAAAAACAGTCCAGTTTCGGTAGTTAGCGTATTGAAAGATCAAAAATTCACTCCGTTCCAAAACTAGTTTTAAACTAATGCCATGTCATTGCACAAATTTTTGAGATGTCAGGGCGAAACTGATTCCAGGGGCTTATAAGTATCAATTAGAGCGACTGCTGTGCAATGGCATTTGAGACACTGTGTAACAACTTAAAAATACAGCTTCCTCACTCCTGATAAAAGTCGAACCCACAAACTTTGAATTAGAAGTCAAACGCGCTAATTCGTTGCTCCATATCGATTTTATGTCTACGAAATATTTAATTCAAGATATAATGTTGACATTAACCTTTAATTTGCTTGATGCGAATTTTTCGTTCATGGTTTCATTGATTGTTTGCGTTTCCGTAGTGTAGTGGTTATCACGTGCACCTAACACGCGCAAGGTCCCCGGTTCGAGCCCGGGCGGGAACAGGTTTTAATTAGATTGTCATTAAACAAAAGAGCGAATGTGCTAGAGTTCCATTTCCCTGAACTCAAATTGTGATTGGAATAGCAAATTAGTGCATGATAGTGTAGGGCTTTCAATTTGAAACAATGAAATTTACGTGGAAAATAACAGAGCGCTGATAAGAAAAACAAACCAGTGTCGGTAATTAGCGTATTCATAGATCAAAAATTCACATCGGTTTAATGTCTACGAATTATTTAATTCATGATATAATGTTGACATTAACCTTTAATTTCCTAGATGCGAATTCTTCGTTCATGGTTTCATTGATTGATGGCGTTTCCGTAGTGTAGTGGTTATCACGTGCGCCTAACACGCGCAAGGTTCCCGGTTCGAGACCGAGCAGAAACAGGTTTTAATTCGAATGTCATTAATTTAAAAACGGTTTACTGGCAGTTGCGCATCGAAAAATGCCGGAATTAATATAGTAACCTGTGGTGCAGTGGTAGCGGCTCTGTAACCCAGTTCATAATGTTGCGTGTTAAATTCACGTCAGGGTCACTTATATTTGCAGCACTAATTAATCTGTAATTAAATATAAACAGTATTCTAGATTTTTCCGTGATTTGAACACGGGTCACTGCATTTAAATTCCAGAGTGCTAACTGTTACTCCATAGAACCGAATTAGTCGACGAAGATGGGATTCGAACCCACGCGGGTAGCGCCGAATGTATTAGCAGTCCATCGCCTTGACCACTCGGCCACCTCGTCTTCAATTATATCGGCCGAGAGTAAAGTGTGAACAGTACCTTATTTAGTTGAGGGACGTGGTCGGGGCTCTTCAAAATGTCTTAGCAATCCTGATCACCTGTAGAAGACATGATCCAGAATTGTTATCCGTGCATTTTAAGAGGTAAATGCAACGACTATTTTAATACCATTCCCGGCTAGCTCAGTCGGTAGAGCATGAGAATCTTAATCTCAGGGTCATTGGTTCGAACCCTACGTTGACCAAATAGTTGTTACTGGCTTCAGTGTATCGCAGAGAAAGCAGAGAAAGCTAAGAATGCAGAGCAACGTTGGATTGGCAATTCAAAATTAAACTTTGTCGTCTTTCACATTGATATGAAAACAGTTAACATAATTCATTCTTAGGTTGCTTATACGTTTAATCAATTATTTATTATTTTTCACTTACTTTTTATATTAAATTCCAAAAACACATCTATTTGATTATAATTGCTGTTTTAATCAAACAAAAGAGTGAATGTGCGTGAATTTCATATCTCTGAACTGAAATTGTCATTGTAATGACAAATTAAGGGGTGTTAGTGTAGGTCTTTTAATATCAAATGATGAAATTTGCGTGGAAAATAACAGAGCCCTGATAAGAAAAACAGTCCAGTGTCGGTAGTTAGCGTAATGAAAGATCAAAAATTCACTCCGTTCCAAAACTAGTTTTATACTAATGCCATGTCATTGCACAAATCTTGGAGATGTCATGGCCGAACTGATTCCAGGAGCTTATAAATATCAATTAGATCGACTGCTGTGCAATGGTATTTGAGACATTGTGTAACAACTTGAAAATACAGGTTCCTCACTCCTGATAAAAGTCGAACCCACAAACTTTGAATTAGAAGTCAAACGCGCTAATTCGTTGCGCCATATCGATTTTATGTCTACGAAATATTTAATTCAAGATATAATATTGATATTTACCTTTAATTTGCATGATGCGAATTCTTCGTTCATGGTTTCATTGATTAATGGCGTTTCCGTAGTGTAGTGGTTATAACGTGCGCCTAACACGCGCAAAGTCCCCGGTTCGAAACCGGTGGGAAACAGGTTTTAATTGGAATGTCATTAATTTAAAATGAGGTTTACTGGCAGTTGCGCATCGAAAACCGCCGGAATTAATAAAGAAACCTGTGATGAAGTGGTTGCGGCTCTGATCCCAGTTCATATTGTTGAGTGTTATATTCACGTCAGAGTCACTTATATTTGCAACACTTATTAATCTGTAATTAAATATAAACGGTATTCTAGGTTCTACCGTGATTTGAACACGGATCGCTGGATTCAAAGTCCAGAGTGCTAACCGTTACACCATAGAACCGAATTAGACCGACGAAGATGGGATTCGAACCCACGCGGGCAGAGCCCAATAAATTAGCAGTTCATCGCCTTAACCATTCAACCACCTCGTCTTCAATTATATGGGCCGAGAATAAAGTGCAAACAGATCCTTAACTAGTTGAGGGACGTGGTCGGGTCTCTTCAAAATGTCTTAGCAATCCTAATCACCTGTAGAAGACATGATCGGGAATTGTTGTCCGCGCATATTTAACAGGTAGATGCAAGTAATTTTTTAATACCATTTCCGGCTATCTCAGTCGTTAGAGCATGAGACTCTTAATCTCAGTGTCGTGGAATCGAACACCACATTGGACGAATGGTTGTTACTGGCCTCAATGTATCGCAGAGAAAGCAGAGAAAGCTAAGAATGCAGAGCAACGTTGGATTGGCAATTCAAAATTAAACTTTTTCGTCTTTCACATTGATATTAAAACAGTTAACATAATTCATTCTTAGGTTGCTTATACGTTTAATCAATTATTTATCATTATTCACTTACTTTTTATATTAAATTCCAAAAACACATCTATTTGATTATAATTGCTGTTTTAATCAAACAAAAGAGCGAATGTGGGTGAATTTCATATCTCTGAACTCAAATTGTCATTGTAATGACAAATTAAGGCGTGTTAGTGTAGGGCTTTTAATTTCAAATGATGAAATTTGCGTAGAAAGTAACAGAGCCCTGATAAGAAAAAAACTCCAGGATCAGAAGTCAGCGTATATGAAGATCAAAAATTCACTCAGTTCCAAAACTAGTTTTAAACTAATGCCATGTCATTGCACAAATCTTTGAGATGTCATGGCCGAAATGATTCCAGGAGCTTATAAATATCAATTAGAGCAACTTCTGTGCAATGGTATTTTAGACATTGTGTAACAACTTGACAATACAGCTTCCTCACTGCTGATGAAAATCGAACCCACAATCTTTGAATTAAAAGTCAAACGCGCTAATCCGTCGCGCCACATCGGTTTTATGTCTACGAATTATTTAATTCATGATATAATGTTGACATTAACCTTTAATTTGCTTGATGCGAATTCTTCGTTCATGGTTTCATTGATTGATGGCGTTTTCGTAGTGTAGTGGTTATCACGTGGGCCTAACACGCGCAAGGTCCCCGGTTCGAGACGGGGCGAAATCAGGTTTTAATTGGAATGTCATCAATTTAAAATGAGGTTTACTGGCGGTTGCGCATCGAAAACCGCCGGAATTAATATACAAACCTGTGGTGCAGTGGTAGCGGCTCGGATCCCAGTTCATATTGTTGCGTGTTAAATTCACGTAAGGTTCACTGATATTTGCAAAAGTTATTAATCTGTAAATAAAAATGAACGGTAATCTAGGTTCTACCGTGATTTGAACAGGGATCGCTGGATTCAAAGCCCAGAGTGCTAACAATTACAACATAGAACCGAATTATACTGAGGAAGATGGGATTCGAACCAACGCGGGCAGAGCCCAATGGTTAGCAGTCCATCGCTATAACCACTCGGCCATCTCATCCTCAATTATATGTCCCGAGAGTAAAGTGCGAACAGGTCCTTAATTAGTTCAGGGACTTGGTCGGTGCTTATCAAAATGTGTTAGCAATCCTACTCGCCTGTAGAAGACATGATCAAGAATTGTTATCTGTGCATATTTAACTGGTAGATGCAACGCATTTTGTAATACCATGCCGGGATAGCTCAGTCGGTAGAGCATGAGACTCTTAATCTCAGGGTCGTGGAATCGAACTGCACATTGGGCGAATTGTTGTTACTGACTCTAATGTATCGCAGAGAAAGCAGAGAAAGCTAAGAATGCAGAGGAATGTTGGCCTGGCAATTCAAAATTAAACATTACCGTCTTCCACATTGATATGAAAACAGCTAACATAATTCTTTGTTAGGTTGCTATTACGTTTAATCAATTATTTAACATTTTTCACTTACTTTATATATTAAATTCCTAAAACACATCTATTTGATTATAATTGCTGTTTTAATCAAACAAAAGAGCGAATGTGCTCGAGTTTCATTTCCCTGAACTCAAATTGTCATTTGAATAGCAAATTAGGGCGGGATAGTGTAGGGCTTTTAATTTGAAACGATGAAATTTGCGTGGAAAATAACAGAGCACTGATAAGAAAAACAAACCAGTGTCGGTAATTAGCGTATTCATAGATCAAAAATTCAATCTGTTCCAAAACTAGTTTTAAGCTATGGGCCAGACAATTGCATATAACTTTGAGAGGTCAAGGCCAAACTGATTCTAGGAGCTTATAAATATCAGTTAGAGCGACTCCTTTGGAACAGTATTTGAGACATTGTGTAAACAATTGAAAATCCATAAACCTTACCGCTGCTGGAAGTCGAACCCACAAACTTTGAATTAGAAGTCAAAGGGGCTAATCCGTTGCGTCACATCGGTTTTATGTCTACGAATTATTTAATTCATGATATAATGTTGACATTAACCTTTAATTTGCTTGATGCGAATTTTTCGTTCATGGTTTCATTGATTGTTTGCGTTTCCGTAGTGTAGTGGTTATCACGTGCACCTAACACTCGCAAGGTCCCTGGTTCGAGCCTGGGCGGGAACAGGTTTTAATTGGATTGTCATTAAACAAAAGAGCGAATGTGCTAGAGTTCCATTTCCCTGAACTCAAATTGTGATTGGAATAGCAAATTAGTGCGTGATAGTGTAGGGCTTTCAATTTGAAACAATGAAATTTACGTGGAAAATAACAGAGCGCTGATAAGAAAAACAAACCAGTGTCGGTAATTAGCGTATTCATAGATCAAAAATTCACATCGGTTTAATGTCTACGAATTATTTAATTCATGATATAATGTTGACATTAACCTTAAATTTCCTAGATGCGAATTCTTCGTTCATGGTTTCATTGATTGATGGCGTTTCCGTAGTGTAGTGGTTATCACGTGCGCCTAACACGCGCAAGGTCCCCGGTTCGAGGCCGGGCGGAAACAGGTTTTAATTCGAATGTCATTAATTTAAAATGCAGTTTACTGGCAGTTGCGCATCGAAAAATACCGGAATTAATATAGAAACCTGTGGTGCCGTGGTAGCGGCTCTGATCCCAGTTCATATTGTTGCGTGTTAAATTCACGTCAGGGTCACTGATATTTGCAGCACTTATTAATCTGTAATTAAATATAAACAGTATTCTAGATTCTTCCGTGATTTGAACACGGGTCGCTGTGTTTAAAGTCCAGAGTGCTAACTGTTACACCATAGAACCGAATTAGACCGACGAAGATGGGATTCGAACCCACGCGGGCAGCGCCCAATGTATTAGCAGTCCATCGCCTTAACCACTCGGCCACCTCGTCTTCAATTATATGGGCCGAGAGTAAAGTGTGAACAGATCCTTATTTAGTTGAGGGACGTGGTCGGGGCTCTTCAAAATGTTTTAGCAATCCTAATCACCTGTAGAAGACATGATCAAGAATTTTTATCCATGCATATTTAACAGGTAAATGCAACGAACATTTTAATACTATTCCCGGCTAGCTCAGTCGGTAGATCATGAGAATCTTAATCTCAGGGTCATTGGTTCGAACCCTACGTTGACCAAATAGTTGTTACTGGCTTCAATGTATCGCAGAGAAAGCAGAGAAAGCTAAGAATGCAGAGCAACGTTGGATTGGCAATTCAAAATTAAACTTTGTCGTCTTTCACATTGATATGAAAACAGTTAACATAATTCATTCTTAGGTCGCTTATACGTTTAATCAATTATTTAACATTTTTCACTTACTTTTTATATTAAATTCCAAAAACACATCTATTTGATTATAATTGCTGTTTTAATCAAACAAAAGAGTGAATGTGCGTGAATTTCATATCTCTGAACTGAAATTGTCATTGTAATGACAAATTAAGGCGTGTTAGTGTAGGTCTTTTAATTTCAAATGATGAAATTTGCGTGGAAAGTAACAGAGCCCTGATAAGAAAAACAGTCCAGTGTCGGTAGTTAGCGTAATGAAAGATCAAAAATTTACTCCGTTCCAAAACTAGTTTTATACTAATGCCATGTCATTGCACAAATCTTGGAGATGTCATGGCCGAACTGATTCCAGGAGCTTATAAATATCAATTAGATCGACTGCTGTGCAATGGTATTTCAGACATTGTGTAACAACTTGAAATTACAGCTTCCTCACTGCTGATGAAAGTCGAACCCACAAACTTTGAAATAGAATTCAAACGCGCTAATCCGTTGCGTCAACTCGGTTTTATGTCTACGAATTATTTAATTCATGATATAATGTTGACATTAACCTTTAATTTGCTTGATGCGAATTCTTCGTTCATGGTTTCATTGATTGATGGCGTTTTCGTAGTGTAGTGGTTATCACGTGCGCTTAACACGCGCAAGGTCCCCGGTTCCAGACCGGGCGGAATCAGGTTTTAATTGGAATGTCATTAATTTAAAATGAGGTTTACTGGCAGTTGCGCATCGAAAACCGCCGGAATTAATAAAAAAACCTGTGATGAAGTGGTTGCGGCTCTGATCCCAGTTCATATTGTTGAGTGTTATATTCACGTCAGAGTCACTTATATTTGCAACACTTATTAATCTGTAATTAAATATAAACGGTATTCTAGGTTCTACCGTGATTTGAACACGGATCGCTGGATTCAAAGTCCAGAGTGCTAACCGTTACACCATAGAACCGAATTAGACCGACGAAGATGGGATTCGAACCCACGCGGGCAGAGCCCAATGTATTAGCAGTCCATCGCCTTAACTACTCGGCCACACCATCTTCATTTATATGGGCCGAGAGTAAAGTGCGAACAGATCCTTAACTAGTTGAGGGACTTGGTCGGAGCTCTTCAAAATGTCTTAGCCATCCTAATCACCTGTAGAAGACATGATCAAGTATTGTTATCCGTGCATATTTAACTGGTAGATGCAACGAATTTTTTAATACCATTACCGGCTAGCTCTGTTGGTAGAGCATGAGACTCTTAATCTCAGGGTCGTGGAATAGAACACCACATTGGGCGAATTGTTGTTACTGGCCTCAATGTATCGCAGAGAAAGCAGAGAAAGCTATGATTGCAGAGCAACGTTGGACTGGCAAATCAAAATTAAACTTTGTCGTCTTTCAAATTGATATGAAAACAGCTAACATAATTCTTTTTTAGGTTGCTATTAAGTTTAATCAATTATTTAACATTTTTCACTTACTTTATATATTAAATTCTAAAAACAGATCTATTTGATTATAATTGCTGTTTTAATCAAACAAAAGAGCGAATGTGCGTGAATTTCATATCTCTGAACTCAAATTGTCATTGTAATGACAAATTAAGGCGTGTTAGTGTAGGGCTTTTAATTTTAAAAGATGAAATTTGCGCAGAAAGTAACAGAGCCCTGATAAGAAAAACAGTCCGGTGTCGGTAGTTAGCGTATTGAAAGATCAAAAATTCTTTCTGTTCCAAAATTAGTTTTAAACTAATGCCATGTCATCGCAAAAATCTTTGAGATGTCATGGTCGAACTGATTCTAGGAACTTATAAATATCAATTAGAGCGACTGCTGTGCAATGGTATTTGAGAAATTGTGTAGTAACTTGAAAATACAGCTTCCTCACTGCTGATGAAAGTCGAACCCACAATCTTTGAATTAGAAGTCAAACGCGCTAATCCGTTGGGTCACATCGGTTTTATGTCTACGAATTATTTAATTCATGATATAATGTTGATATTAACCTTTAATTTCCTTGATGCGAATTCTTGGTTATCACATGCGCCTAACTCGCGCACGGTCCCCGGTTCGAGACCGGGCGGAAACAGGTATTAATTGGAATGTCATTAATTTAAAATGAGGTTTACTGGCAGTTGCGCATCGAAAATCGCCGGAATTAATATAGAAATCTGTGGTGCAGTGGTAGTGGCTCTGATCCCAGTTTATGTTGTTGCGTGTTAAATTCACGTCAGGGTCACTTATATTTGCAACACTTATTAATCTGTAATTAAATATAAACGGTATTCTAGGTTCTCCCGTGATTTGAACACGGATCGCTGGATTCAAAGTCCAGAGTGCTAACCGTTACACCATAGAACCGAATTAGACCGACGAAGATGGGATTCGAACCCACGCAGGCAGCGCCCAATGGATTAGCAGTCCATCGCCAATGTGCGTGAAATTCATCTCTCTGAACACAAATTGTCATTGTAATGACAAGTTAAGGCGTGTTAGTGTAGGGCTTTTAATTTCAAATCATGAAATTTGCGCAGAAAGTAACAGAGCCCTGATAAGAAAAAAAGTCCAGTGTCGGTAGTTAGCGTATTGAAAGATCAAAAATTCTCTCTGTTCCAAAACTAGTTTTAAACTAATGCCATGTCATCGCACAAATCTTTGAGATGTCATGGTCGAACTGATTCTAGGAGCTTATAAATATCAATTAGAGCGACTGCTGTGCAATGGTATTTGAGAAATTGTGTAGTAACTTGAAAATACAGCTTCCTCACTGCTGATGAAAGTCGAACCCACAATCTTTGAATTAGAAGTCAAACGCGCTAATCCGTCGCGCCACAACGGTTTTATGTCTACGAATTATTTAATTCATCATATAATGTTGATATTAACCTTTAATTTCCTTGATGCGAATTCTTCGTTCATGGTTTCATTGATTGATGGTGTTTTCGTAGTGTAGTGGTTATCACGTGGGCCTAACACGCGCAAGGCTCCGGTTAGAGACCGAGCGGAATCAGGTTTTAATTGGAATGTCATTAATTTAAAATGAGGTTTACTGGCAGTTTCAGATCGAAAACCGCCGGAATTAATATAGAAACCTGTGGTGCAGTGGTAGCGGCTCTCATCCCAGTTCATATTGTTGGGTGTTAAATTCACGTCAGGGTCACTTATACTTGCAACACTTATTAATCTGTAATTAAATATAAACGGTATGCTAGGTTCTCCCGTGATTTGAAGACGGATCGCTGGATTCAAAGTCCAGAGTGCTAACCAGTACACCATACAACCGAATTAGGACGACGAAGATGGGATTCGAACCCACGCGGGCAGCGCCCAATGGATTAGCAGTCCATCGCCTTAACCACTCGGCCACCTCGTCTTCAATTATATGGGCCGAGAGTAAAGTGCGAACAGATCCTTAACTAGTTGAGGGACTTGGTCGGGGCTCTTCAAAATGTCTTAGCAATCCTAATCACCTGTAGAAGACATGATCAAGAATTGTTATCCGTGCATATTTAACTGGTAGATGCAACGAATTTTTTAATACCATTCCCGGCTATCTCAGTCGGTAGAGCATGAGACTCTTAATCTCAGGGTCGTGGAATCGAACACCACATTGGGCGAATTGTTGTTACTGGCCTCAATGTATCGCAGAGAAAGCAGAGAAAGCTAAGAATGCAGAGCAACGTTGGACTGGCAAATCAAAATTAAACTTTGTCGTCTTTCACATTGATATGAAAACAGCTAACATAATTCTATCTTAGGTTGCTATTACGTTTAATTAATTATTTAACATTTTTCATCTACTTTATATATTAAATTCTAAAAACACATCTATTTGATTATAATTGCTGTTTTAATCAAACAAAAGAGCGAATGTGCGTGAATTTCATATCTCTGAACTCAAATTGTCATTGTAATGACAAATTAAGGCGTGTTAGTGTAGGGCTTTTAATTTCAAATGATGAAATTTGCGCAGAAAGTATCAGAGCCCTGATAAGAAAAACAGTCCGGTGTCGGTAGTTAGCGTATTGAAAGATCAAAAATTCTCTCTGTTCCAAAATTAGTTTTAAACTAATGTCATGTCATCGCACAAATCTTTGAGATGTCATGGTCAAACTGATTCTAGGAACTTATAACTATCAATTAGAGCGACTGCTGTGCAATGGTATTTGAGACATTGTGTAACAACTTGAAAATACAGCTTCCTCACTGCTGATGAAAGTTGAACATACAAATTTTGAATTAGAAGTCAAACGCGCTAATCCGTTGGGTCACATCGGTTTTATGTCTACGAATTATTTAATTCATGATATAATGTTGATATTAACCTTTAATTTCCTTGATGCGAATTCTTGGTTATCACATGCGCCTAACTCGCGCAGGGTCCCCGGTTCGAGACCGGGCGGAAACAGGTATTAATTGGAATGTCATTAATTTAAAATGAGCTTTACTGGCAGTTGCGCATCGAAAATCGCCGGAATTAATATAGAAATCTGTGGTGCAGTGGTAGTGGCTCTGATCCCAGTTTATGTTGTTGCGTGTTAAATTCACGTCAGGGTCACTTATATTTGCAACACTTATTAATCTGTAATTAAATATAAACGGTATTCTAGGTTCTCCCGTGATTTGAACACGGATCGCTGGATTCAAAGTCCAGAGTGCTAACCGTTACACCATAGAACCGAATTAGACCGACGAAGATGGGATTCGAACCCACGCAGGCAGCGCCCAATGGATTAGCAGTCCATCGCCAATGTGCGTGAAATTCATCTCTCTGAACACAAATTGTCATTGTAATGACAAGTTAAGGCGTGTTAGTGTAGGGCTTTTAATTTCAAATCATGAAATTTGCGCAGAAAGTAACAGAGCCCTGATAAGAAAAAAAGTCCAGTGTCGGTAGTTAGCGTATTGAAAGATCAAAAATTCTCTCTGTTCCAAAACTAGTTTTAAACTAATCCATGTCATCGCACAAATCTTTGAGATGTCATGGTCGAACTGATTCTAGGAGCTTATAAATATCAATTAGAGCGACTGCTGTGCAATGGTATTTGAGAAATTGTGTAGTAACTTGAAAATACAGCTTCCTCACTGCTGATGAAAGTCGAACCCACAATCTTTGAATTAGAAGTCAAACGCGCTAATCCGTCGCGCCACAACGGTTTTATGTCTACGAATTATTTAATTCATCATATAATGTTGATATTAACCTTTAATTTCCTTGATGCGAATTCTTCGTTTATGGTTTCATTGATTGATTGTGTTTTCGTAGTGTAGTGGTTATCACGTGGGCCTAACACGCGCAAGGCTCCGGTTAGAGACCGGGCGGAATCAGGTTTTAATTGGAATGTCATTAATTTAAAATGAGGTTTACTGGCAGTTTCAGATCGAAAACCGCCGGAATTAATATAGAAACCTGTGGTGCAGTGGTAGCGGCTCTCATCCCAGTTCATATGGTTGGATGTTAAATTCACGTCAGGGTCACTTATACTTGCAACACTTATTAATCTGTAATTAAATATAAACGGTATTCTAGGTTCTTCCGTGATTTGAAGACGGATCGCTGGATTCAAAGTCCAGAGTGCTAACCAGTACACCATACAACCGAATTAGGCCGACGAAGATGGGATTCGAACCCACGCGGGCCGCGCCCAATGGATTAGCAGTCCATCGCCTTAACCACTCGGCCACCTCGTCTTCAATTATATGGGCCGAGAGTAAAGTGCGAACAGATCCTTAACTAGTTGAGGGACTTGGTCGGGGCTCTTCAAAATGTCTTAGCAATCCTAATCACCTGTAGAAGACATGATCAAGAATTGTTATCCGTGCATATTTAACTGGTAGATGCAACGAATTTTTTAATACCATTCCCTGCTATCTCAGTCGGTAGAGCATGAGACTCTTAATCTCAGGGTCGTGGAATCGAACACCACATTGGGCGAATTGTTGTTACTGGCCTCAATGTATCGCAGAGAAAGCAGAGAAAGCTAAGAATGCAGAGCAACGTTGGACTGGCAAATCAAAATTAAACTTTGTCGTCTTTCACATTGATATGAAAACAGCTAACATAATTCTATCGTAGGTTGCTATTACGTTTAATCAATTATTTAACATTTTTCACTTACTTTATATATTAAATTCTAAAAACACATCTATTTGATTATAATTGCTGTTTTAATCAAACAAAAGAGCGAATGTACGTGAAATTCATATCTCGGAACTCAAATTGTCATTGTAATGACAAATTAAGGCGTGTTAGTGTAGGGCTTTTAATTTCAAATGATGAAATTTGCGCAGAAAGTATCAGAGCCCTGATAAGAAAAACAGTCCAGTGTCGGTAGTTAGCGTATTGAAAGATCAAATATTAGCACTATTCCAAAACTAGTTTTATACTAATGCCATGTTATTGCACAAATCTTTGATATGTCATGGCCGAACTGATTCTAGGAGCTTATTAATATCAATTAGAGCGACTGCTGTGCAATGGTATTTGAGACATTGTGTAACAACTTGAAAATACAGCTTCCTCACTGCTGATGAAAGTCGAACATACAAATTTTGAATTAGAAGTCAAACGCGCTAATCCGTTGGGTCACATCGGTTTTATGTCTACGAATTATTTAATTCATGATATAATGTTGATATTAAACTTTACTTTCCTTGATGCACATTCTTCGTTCATGGTTTCATTGATTGATGGCGTTTTCGTAGTGTAGTGGTTATCACGTGGGCCTAACACGCGTAAGGTCCCCGGTTCGAGACCGGGCGGAATCAGGTTTTAATTGGAATGTCATTAATTTAAAATAAGGTTTACTGGCAGTTGCGTATCGAAAACCGCCGGAATTAATATACAAACCTGTGGTGCACTGGTAGCGGCTCTGATCCCAGTTCATATTGTTGCGTGTTAAATTCACGTCAGGGTCACTTATATTTGCAACACTTATTAATCTGTAATTAAATATAAACGGTATTCTAGGTTCTACCGTGTTTTGAACACGGATCGCTGGATTCAAAGTCCAGAGTGCTAACCGTTACACCATAGAACCGAATTAGACCGACGAAGATGGGATTCGAACCCATGCGGGCAGCGCCCAATGGATTAGCAGTCCATCGCTTTAACAACTCGGTCACCTGGTCTTCAATTATTTGGGCCGAGAGTAAAGTGCGAACAGATCCTTAACTAGTTGAGGGACGTGGTTGGTGCTCTTCAAAAGGTCTTAGCAATCCTAATCCCCTGAAGAAGACATGATCAAGAATTGTTATCCGTGCATATTTAACTGGTAGATGCAGCGAATTTTGTAATAACATTCCCGGCTAGCTCAGTCGGTAGAGCATGAGACTCTTAATCTCAGGGCCGAGGAATCGAACACCACATTGGGCGAATTGTTGTTACTGGTCTCAATGTATCACAGAGAAAGATCAAAAAGCTAAGAATGCAGAGCAATGTTGGATTGGCAATTCAAAATTAAACTTTGTCGTCTTTCACATTGATATGAAAACAGCTAACATAATTCTTTCTGAGGTTGCTATTACGTTTAATCAATTATTTAACATTTTTCACTTACTTTATATATTAAATTCTAAAAACACATCTATTTGATTATAATTACTGTTTTAATCAAACAAAAGAGCGAATGTGCGTGAAATTCATATCTCTGAACTCAAATTGTCATTGTAATGACAAATTAAGGCGTGTTAGTGTAGGGCTTTTAATTTCCTATGATGAAATTTGCGCAGGAAGTAACAAAGCCCTGATAAGAAAAACAGTCCAGTGTCGGTAGTTAGCGTATTGAAAGATCAAAAATTAGCTCTGTTCCAAAACTAGTTTTAAACTAATGCCATGTCATTGCACAAATCTTTGAGATGTGCTCGTCGAACTGATTCCAGGAGCTTAAAAATATCAATTAGAGCGACTATATGGGCCGACAGTAAAGTGGGAACAGATCCTTAACTAGTTGAGGGACGTGGTTGGTGCTCTTCCAAAGGTCTTAGCAATCCTAATCCCCTGTAGAAGACATGATCAAGAATTGTTATCCGTGCATACTTAACTGGTAGATGCAACGAATTTTGTAATACCATACCCGGCTAGCTCAGTCGGTAGAGCATGAGACTCTTAATCTCAGGGTCGTGGAATCGAACACCACATTGGGCGAAATGTTGTTACTGGCTTCAATGTATCGCAGAGAAAGCACAGAAAGCTAAGAATGCAGAGCAACGTTGGACTTGCAATTCAAAATAAAACTTTGTCGTCTTTCACATTGATATGAAAACAGCTAACATAATTCTTTCTTAGGTTGCTATTACGTTTAATCAATTATTTAACATTTTTCACTTACTTTATATATTAAATTCTAAAAACACATCTATTTGATTATAATTGCTGTTTTAATCAAACAAAAGAGCAAATGTGCGTGAAATTCATATCTCTGAACACAAATTGTCATTGTAATGACAAATTAAGGCGTGTCAATGTACGGCTTTTAATTTCAAATGATGAAATTTGCGCAGAAAGTAACAGAGCCATGATAAGAAAAACAGTAAATGCTGTTTTAATCAAAATTGCTCAAGATTATAATTGCTGTTTTAATCAAACAAAAGAGCGAGTGTGCGTGAAATTCATATATTTGAACACAAATTGTCATTGTAATGACAAATTAAGGCGTGGTAGTGTAGGGCTTTTAATTTAAAATGATAAAATTTGTGCAGAATGTAACAGAGCCCTGATAAGAAAAACAGTCCAGTGTCGGTAGTTAGGGTATTGAAAGATCAAAAATTCTCTCTGTTCCAAAACTAATTTTAAACTAATGCCATATCATTGCACAAATCTTTGAGATGTCATGGCCGAACTAATTCCAGGAGCTTATAAATATCAATTAGAGCGACTGCTGTGCAATGGTATTTGAGACATTGTGTAACAACTTGAAACAACAGCTTCCTCACTGCTGATGAAAGTCGAACATACAAATTTTGAATTAGAAGTCAAACGTGCTAATCCGTTACGTCACATCGGTTTTATGTCTACGAATTATTTAATTCATGATATAATGTTGATATTAACCTTTACTTTCCTTGATGCACATTCTTCGTTCATGGTTTCATTGATTGATGGCGTTTTCGTAGTGTAGTGGTTATTACGTGGGCCTAACACGCGCAAGGTCCCCGGTTGGAGACCGGGCGGAATCAGGTTTTAATTGGAATGTCATTAATTTAAAATGAGCTTTACTGGCAAATGCGCATCGAAAACCGCCGGAATTTATATAGAAAGCTGTGGTGCAGTGGTAGCGGCTCTGATCCCAGTTCATATTGTTGCGTGTTAAATTCACGTCAGGGTCACTTATATTTGCAACCCTTATTAATCTGTAATTAAATATAAACGGTATTCTAAATTCTACGGTGATTTGAACACAGATCGCTGGATTCAAAGTCCAGAGTGCTAACCGTTACTCCATAGAACCGATGTAGACCGACGAAGATGGGATTCGAACCCACGCGGGCAGCGCCCAATAGATTAGCAGTCCATCGCCTTAACCACTCAGCCACCTCGTCCTCAATTATATGGGCCGAGAGTAAAGTGCGAACAGATCCTTAACTAGTTGAGGGACGTGGTTGGTGCTCTTCAAAATGTCTTAGCAATCCGAATCACCTGTAGAAGACATGATCAAGAATTGTTATCCGTGCATATTTAACTGGTAGATGCAACGAATTTTTGAATATCATTCCCAGGTAGCTCAGTCGTTTTAGCATGAGACTCTTAATCTCAGGGTTGTCGAATGGAACACCACATTGGGCGAATTGTTGTTACTGGCCTCAATGTATCGCAGAGAAAGCAGAGAAAGCTAAGAAAGCAGAGCAACGTTGGACTTGCAATTCAAAATTAAACTTTGTCGTCTTTCACATTGATATGAAAACAGCTAACATAATTGTTTCTTAGGTTGCTATTACGTTTAATCAATTATTTAACATTTTTCACTTACTTTATATATTAAATTCTAAAAACACATCTATTTGATTATAATTACTGTTTTAATCAAACAAAAGAGCGAATGTGCGTGAAATTTATATCTCTGAACTCAAACTGTCATTGTAATGACAAATTAAGGCGTGGTAGTTTAGGGCTTTTAATTTCAAAGGATGAAATTTGCGCGGAAAGTAACAAAGCCCTGATAAGAAAAACAGTCCAGTGTCGGTAGTTAGCGTATTGAAAGTTCAAAAATTCTCTCTGTTCCAAAACTAATTTTAAACTAATGCCATGTCATCGCACAATTCTTTGAGATGTCATGGCCGAACTGATTCAAGGAGCTTATAAATATCAATTAGAGCGACTGCTGTGCAATGGTATTTGAAACATTGTGTAACAACTTGAAACAACAGCTTCCTCACTGCTGATGAAAGTCGAACATACAAGTTTTGAATTAGAAGTCAAACGCGCTAATCTGTTGCGTCACATCGGTTTTATGTCTAAGAATTATTTAATTCATGATATAATGTTGATATTAACCTTTAATTTGCTTGATGCGAATTCTTCGTTCATGGTTTCATTGATTGATGACGTTTTCGTAGTGTAGTGGTTATCACGTGGGCCTAACACGCGCAAGGCCCCTGGTTCGAGACCGGGCGGAATCAGGTTTTAATTGGAATGTCATTAATTTAAAGTGAGGTTTACTTGCAGTTGCGCATCGAAAACCGCCGGAATTAATATAGAAAGCTGTGGTGCAGTGGTAGCAGCTCTGATCCCAGTTCATATTGTTGCGTGTTAAATTCACGTCAGGGTCACTTATATTTGCAACACTTATTAATCTGTAATTAAATATAAACGGTATTCTAGGTTCTACCGTGATTTGAACACGGATCGCTGGATTCAAAGTCCAGAGTGCTAACCGTTACATCATAGAACCGAATTAGACCGACGAAGATGGGATTCGAACCCACGCGGGCCGCGCCCAATGGATTAGCAGTCGATCACCTTAACCACTCGGCCACCTCGTCTTCGATTATATAGGGCGAGAGTAAATGAAATGTCTTAGCAATCCTAATTAGCAATCCTAATTACCTGTAGAAGACATGATCAAAAGTTGTTATCCGTGCATTTTTAACAGGTAGATGGAACGAATTTTTTAATATCATTTCCGGCTATCTCAGTCGGTAGAGCATGAGACTCTTAATCTCAGGGTCGTGGAATCGAACACCACATTGGGCGAATTGTTGTTACTGGCCTCAATGTATCGCAGAGAAAGCAGAGAAAGCTAAGAATGCAGAGCAACGTTGGACTTGCAATTCAAAATTAAACTTTGTCGTCTTTCACATTGATATGAAAACAGCTAACATAATTCTTTCTTAGGTTGCTATTACGTTTAATCAATTATTTAACATTTTTCACTTACTTTATATATTAAATTCTAAAAACACATCTATTTGATTATAATTACTGTTTTAATCAAACAAAAGAGCGAATGTGCGTGAAATTCATATCTCTGAACACAAATTGTCATTGTAATGACAAATTAAGGCGTGTCAGTGTAGGGCTTTTAATTTCAAATGATGAAATTTGCGCAGAAAGTAACAGAGCCCTGATAAGAAAAACAGTCCAGTGTCGATAGATAGCGTATTGAAAGATCAAAAATTCTTTCTGTTCCAAAACTAATTTTAAACTAATGCCATGTCATTGCACAAATCTTTGAGATGTCATGGCCGAACTAATTCCAGGAGCTTATAAATATCAATTAGAGCGACTGCTGTGCAATGGTATTTGAGAGATTGTGTAACAACTTGAAAATACAGCTTCCTCACTGCTGATGAAAGTCGAACCCACAAATTTTGAATTAGAAGTCAAACGCTCTAATTTGTTGCGTCGCATCGGTTTTATGTCTACGAATTATTTATGTCATCATATAATGTCGATATTAACCTTTAATTTGCTTTATGTGAATTCCTCATTCATGGTTTCATTGATTGATTGCGTTTCCGTAGCGTAGTGGTTATCACGTGTGCTTAACACGCGCAAGGTCCCCGGTTCGAGCCCGGGCGGAAACAGGTTTTAATTGGAATGTCATTAATTTAAAATGAGCTTTAGTAGCAGTTGCGCATCGAAAACCGCCGGAATTAATATAGAAAGCTGTGGTGCAGTGGTAGCGGCTCTGATCCCAGTTCATATTGTTGCGTGTTAAATTCACGTCAGGGTCACTTATATTTGCAACCCTTATTAATCTGTAATTAAATATAAACGGTATTCTAGGTTCTACGGTGATTTGAACACAGATCGCTGGATTCAAAGTCCAGAGTGCTAACCGTTACTCCATAGAACCGAATTAGACCGACGAATATGGGATTCTAACCCACGCTGGCAGCGCCCAATGGATTAGCCGTCCTACGCTTAAACCACTCGGTCACCTGGTCTTCAATTATATGGGCCGAGAGTAAAGTGCGAACAGATCCTTTACTAGTTGAGGGACGTGGTTGATGCTCTTCAAAATGTCTTAGCAATCCTAATCACCTGTAGAAGACATGATCAAGAATTGTTATCCGTGCATTTTTAACTGGTAGATGCAGCGAATTTTGTAATACCATTCCCGGCTATCTCAGTCGGTAGAGCATGAGGCTCTTAATCTCAGGGTCGTCGAATCGAACACCACATTGGGCGAATTGTTGTTACTGGCCTCAATGTATCGCAGAGAAAGCAGAGAAAGCTAAGAATGCAGAGCAACGTTGGACTTGCAATTCAAAATTAAACTTTGTCGTCTTTCACATTGATATGAAAACAGCTAACATAATTCTTTCTTAGGTTGCTATTACGTTTAATCAATTATTTAACATTTTTCACTTACTTTATATATTAAATTCTAAAAACACATCTATTTGATTATAATTGCTGTTTTAATCAAACAAAAGAGCGAATGTGCGTGAATTTCATATCTCTGAACACAAATTGTCATTGTAATGACAAATTAAGGCGTATCAGTGTAGGGCTTTTAATTTCAAATGATGAAATTTGCGCAGAAAGTAACAGAGCCCTGATAAGAAAAACAGTAAATGCCATGTCATTGCACAAATCTTTGAGATGTACTGGCCGAACTGATTCCAGGAGATTATAAATATCAATTAGAGCGACTGCTGTGCAATGGTATTTGAGACATTGTGTAACAACTTGAAACAACAGCTTCCTCACTGCTGATGAAAGTCGAACATACAAGTTTTGAAATAGAAGTCAAACGCGCTAATCCGTTGCGTCACATCGGTTTTATTTCTACGAATTATTTAATTCATGATATAATGTTCATATTAACCTTTAATTTCCTTGATGCGAATTCTTCGTTCATGGTTTCATTGATTGATGGCGTTTTCGTAGTGTAGTGGTTATCACGTGAGCCTAACACGCGCAAGGCCCCTGGTTCGAGACCGGGCGGAATCAGGTTTTAATTGGAATGTCATTAATTTAAAATGAGATTTACTGGCAGTTGCGCATCGAAAACCGCCGGAATTAATATAGAAAGCTGTGGTGCAGTGGTAGCAGCTCTGATCCCAGTTCATATTGTTGCGTGTTAAATTCACGTCAGGGTCACTTATGTTTGCAACACTTATTAATCTGTAATTAAATATAAACGGTATTCTAGGTTCTCCCGTGATTTGAACACGGATCGCTGGATTCAAAGTCCAGAGTGCTAACCGTTACATCATAGAACCGAATTAGACCGACGAAGATGGGATTCGAACCCACGCGGGCCGCGCCCAATGGATTAGCAGTAGATCACCTTAACCACTCGGCCACCTCGTCTTCGATTATATAGGGCGAGAGTAAATGAAATGTCTTAGCAATCCTAATTAGCAATCCTAATTACCTGTAGAAGACATGATCAAGAATTGTTATCCGTGCATTTTTAACAGGTAGATGGAACGAATTTTTTAATACCATTCCCGGCTATCTCAGTCGGTAGAGCACGAGACTCTTAATCTCAGGATCGTCGAATCGAACACCACATTGGGCGAATTGTTGTTACTGGCCTCAATGTATCACAGAGAAAGCACAGAAAGCTAAGAATGCAGAGCAAGGTTGGCCTGGCAATTCAAAATTAAACTTTGTCGTCTTTCACATTGATATGAAAACAGCTAACATAATTCTTTCTTAGGTTGCTATTACGTTTAATCAAAAATTTAACATTTTTCACTTACTTTATATATTAAATTCTAAAAACACATCTATTTGATTATAATTGCTGTTTTAATCAAACAAAAGAGCGAATGTGCGTGAAATTCATATCTCTGAACACAAATTGTCATTGTAATGACAAATTAAGGCGTGTCAGTGTAGGGCTTTTAATTTCAAATAATGAAATTTGCGCAGAAAGTAACACAGCCCTAATAAGAAAACAGTAAATGCCATGTCATTGCACAAATCTTTGAGATGTCATGGCCGAACTGATTCCAGGAGCTTATAAATATCAATTAGAGCGACTGCTGTGCAATGGTATTTGAGACATTGTGTAACAACTTGAAAATACAGCTTCCTCACTGCTGATGAAAGTCGAACATACAAATTTTGAATTAGACGTCAAACGTGCTAATCCGTTACGTCACATCGGTTTTATGTCTACGAATTATTTAATTCATGATATAATGTTGATATTAACCTTTAATTTCCTTGATGCAAATTCTTAGTTCATGGTTTCATTGATTGATGGCGTTTTCGTAGTGTAGTGGTTATCACGTGGGACTAACACTCGCAAGGTCCCCGGTTCCAGACCGGGCGGAATCAGGTTTTAATTGGAATGTCATTAATTTAAAATGAGGTTTACTGGCAGTTGCGCATCGAAAACCGCCGGAATTAATATAGAAAGCTGTGGTGCAGTGGTAGCAGCTCTGATCCCCGTTCATATTGTTGGGTGTTAAATTCACGTCAGGGTCACTTATATTTGCAAAACTTATTAATCTGTAATTAAATATAAACGGTATTCTAGGTTCTACCGTGATTTGAACACGGATCGCTGGATTCAAAGTCCAGAGTGCTAACCGTTACACCATAGAACCGAATTAGACCGACGAAGATGGGATTCGAACCCACGCGGGCAGCGCCCAATGGATTAGCAGTCCATCGCCTTAACCACTCGGCCACCTCGTCTTCGATTATATATGGCGAGATTAAAGTGCAAACAGATCCTTAACTAGTTGAGGGACGTGGTTGGTGCTCTTCAAAATGTCTTAGCAATCCGAATCACCTGTAGAAGACATGATCAAGAATTGTTATCCTTGCATATTTAACTGGTAGATGCAACGAATTTTTGAATATCATTCCCAGGTAGCTCATATGTTTTAGCATGAGACTCTTAGTCTCAGGGTCGTGGAATCGAACACCACATTGGGCGAATTGTTGTTACTGGCCTCAATGTATCGCAGAGAAAGCAGAGAAAGCTAAGAAAGCAGAGCAACGTTGGACTTGCAATTCAAAATTAAACTTTGTCGTCTTTCACATTGATATGAAAGCAGCCAACATAATTCTTTCTTAGGTTGTTATTACGTTTAATCAATTATTTAACATTTTTCACTTACTTTATATATTAAATTCTAAAAACACATCTATTTGATTATAATTACTGTTTTAATCAAACAAAAGAGCGAATGTGCGTGAAATTCATATCTCTGAACTCAAATTGTCATTGTAATGACAAATTAAGGCGTGGTAGTGTAGGGCTTTTAATTTCAAAGGATGAAATTTGCGCGGAAAGTAACAAAGCCCTGATAAGAAAAACAGTCCAGTGTCGGTAGTTAGCGTATTGAAAGATCAAAAATTCTCTCTGTTCCAAAACTAATTTTAAACTAATGCCATGTCATCACACAATTCTTTGAGATGTCATGGCCGAACTGATTCAAGGAGCTTATAAATATCAATTAGAGCGACTGCTGTGCAATGGTATTTGAAACATTGTGTAACAACTTGAAACAACAGCTTCCTCACTGCTGATGAAAGTCGAACATACAAGTTTTGAATTAGAAGTCAAACGCGCTAATCTGTTGCGTCACATCGGTTTTATGTCTAAGAATTATTTAATTCATGATATAATGTTGATATTAACCTTTAATTTGCTTGATGCGAATTCTTCGTTCATGGTTTCATTGATTGATGACGTTTTTGTAGTGTAGTGGTTATCACGTGGGCCTAACACGCGCAAGGCCCCTGGTTCGAGACCGGGCGGAATCAGGTTTTAATTGGAATGTCATTAATTTAAAATGAGGTTTACTGGCAGTTGCGCATCGAAAACCGCCGGAATTAATATAGAAAGCTGTGGTGCAGTGGTAGCAGCTCTGATCCCAGTTCATATTGTTGCGTGTTAAATTCACGTCAGGGTCACTTATATTTGCAACACTTATTAATCTGTAATTAAATATAAACGGTATTCTAGGTTCTACCGTGATTTGAACACGGATCGCTGGATTCAAAGTCCAGAGTGCTAACCGTTACATCATAGAACCGAATTAGACCGACGAAGATGGGATTCGAACCCACGCGGGCCGCGCCCAATGGATTAGCAGTCGATCACCTTAACCACTCGGCCACCTTGTCTTCGATTATATAGGGCGAGAGTAAATGAAATGTCTTAGCAATCCTAATTAGCAATCCTAATTACCTGTAGAAGACATGATCAAAAGTTGTTATCCGTGCATTTTTAACAGGTAGATGGAACGAATTTTTTAATATCATTTCCGGCTATCTCAGTCGGTAGAGCATGAGACTCTTAATCTCAGGGTCGTGGAATCGAACACCACATTGGGCGAATTGTTGTTACTGGCCTCAATGTATCGCAGAGAAAGCAGAGAAAGCTAAGAATGCAGAGCAACGTTGGACTTGCAATTCAAAATTAAACTTTGTCGTCTTTCACATTGATATGATAACAGGTAACATAATTCTTTCTTAGGTTGCTATTACGTTTAATCAATTATTTAACATTTTTCACTTACTTTATATATTAAATTCTAAAAACACATCTATTTGATTATAATTACTGTTTTAATCAAACAAAAGAGCGAATGTGCATGAAATTCATATCTCTGAACACAAATTGTCATTGTAATGACAAATTAAGGCGTGTCAGTGTAGGGCTTTTAATTTCAAATGATGAAATTTGCGCAGAAAGTAACAGAGCCCTGATAAGAAAAACAGTCCAGTGTCGATAGATAGCGTATTGAAAGATCAAAAATTCTTTCTGTTCCAAAACTAATTTTAAACTAATGCCATGTCATTGCACAAATCTTTGAGATGTCATGGCCGAACTAATTCCAGGAGCTTATAAATATCAATTAGAGCGGCTGCTGTGCAATAGTATTTGAGAGATTGTGTAACAACTTGAAAATACAGCTTCCTCACTGCTGATGAAAGTCGAACCCACAAATTTTGAATTAGAAGTCAAACGCTCTAATTCGTTGCGTCGCATCGGTTTTATGTCTACGAATTATTTAAGTCATCATATAATGTCGATATTAACCTTTAATTTGCTTTATGTGAATTCCTCATTCATGGTTTCATTGATTGATTGCGTTTCCGTAGCGTAGTGGTTATCACGTGCGCTTAACACGCGCAAGGTCCCCGGTTCGAGCCCGGGCGGAAACAGGTTTTAATTGGAATGTCATTAATTTAAAATGAGCTTTAGTAGCAGTTGCGCATCGAAAACCGCCGGAATTAATATAGAAACCTGTGGTGCAGTGGTAGCGGCTCTGATCCCAGTTCATATTGTTGCGTGTAAAATTCACGACAGGGTCACTTATATTTGCAACCCTTATTAATCTGTAATTAAATATAAACGGTATTCTAAGTTCTACGGTGATTTGAACACAGATCGCTGGATTCAAAGTCCAGAGTGCTAACCGTTACTCCATAGAACCGATGTAGACCGACGAAGATGGGATTCGAACCCACGCGGGCAGCGCCCAATGGATTAGCAGTCCATCGCCTTAACCACTCAGCCACCTCGTCCTCAATTATATGGGCCGAGAGTAAAGTGCGAACAGATCCTTAACTAGTTGAGGGACGTGGTTGGTGCTCTTCAAAATGTCTTAGCAATCCAAATCACCTGTAGAAGACATGATCAAGAATTGTTATCCGTGCATATTTAACTGGTAGATGCAACGAATTTTTGAATATCATTCCCAGGTAGCTCAGTCGTTTTAGCATGAGACTCTTAATCTCAGGGTCGTCGAATCGAACACCACATTGGGCGAATTGTTGTTACTGGCCTCAATGTATCGCAGAGAAAGCAGAGAAAGCTAAAAAAGCAGAGCAACGTTGGACTTGCAATTCAAAATTAAACTTTGTCGTCTTTCACATTGATATGAAAACAGCTAACATAATTCTTTCTTAGGTTGCTATTACGTTTAATCAATTATTTAACATTTTTCACTTACTTTATATATTAAATTCTAAAAACACATCTATTTGATTATAATTACTGTTCTAATCAAACAAAAGAGCGAATGTGCGTGAAATTCATATCTCTGAACTCAAATTGTCATTGTAATGACAAATTAAGGCGTGGTAGTGTAGGGCTTTTAATTTCAAAGGATGAAATTTGCGCGGAAAGTAACAAAGCCCTGATAAGAAAAACAGTCCAGTGTCGGTAGTTAGCGTATTGAAAGATCAAAAATTCTCTCTGTTCCAAAACTAATTTTAAACTAATGCCATGTCATCACACAATTCTTTGAGATGTCATGGCCGAACTGATTCAAGGAGCTTATAAATATCAATTAGAGCGACTGCTGTGCAATGGTATTTGAAACATTGTGTAACAACTTGAAACAACAGCTTCCTCACTGCTGATAAAAGTCGAACATACAAGTTTTGAATTAGAAGTCAAACGCGCTAATCTGTTGCGTCACATCGGTTTTATGTCTAAGAATTATTTAATTCATGATATAATGTTGATATTAACCTTTAATTTCCTTGATGCGAATTCTTCGTTCATGGTTTCATTGATTGATGACGTTTTTGTAGTGTAGTGGTTATCACGTGGGCCTAACACGCGCAAGGCCCCTGGTTCGAGACCGGGCGGAATCAGGTTTTAATTGGAATGTCATTAATTTAAAATGAGGTTTACTGGCAGTTGCGCATCGAAAACCGCCGGAATTAATATAGAAAGCTGTGGTGCAGTGGTAGCAGCTCTGATCCCAGTTCATATTGTTGCGTGTTAAATTCACGTCAGGGTCACTTATATTTGCAACACTTATTAATCTGTAATTAAATATAAACGGTATTCTAGGTTCTACCGTGATTTGAACACGGATCGCTGGATTCAAAGTCCAGAGTGCTAACCGTTACATCATAGAACCGAATTAGACCGACGAAGATGGGATTCGAACCCACGCGGGCCGCGCCCAATGGATTAGCAGTCGATCACCTTAACCACTCGGCCACCTCGTCTTCGATTATATAGGGCGAGAGTAAATGAAATGTCTTAGCAATCCTAATTAGCAATCCTAATTACCTGTAGAAGACATGATCAAAAGTTGTTATCCGTGCATTTTTAACAGGTAGATGGAACGAATTTTTTAATATCATTTCCGGCTATCTCAGTCGGTAGAGCATGAGACTCTTAATCTCAGGGTCGTGGAATCGAACACCACATTGGGCGAATTGTTGTTACTGGCCTCAATGTATCGCAGAGAAAGCAGAGAAAGCTAAGAATGCAGAGCAACGTTGGACTTGCAATTCAAAATTAAACTTTGTCGTCTTTCACATTGATATGATAACAGGTAACATAATTCTTTCTTAGGTTGCTATTACGTTTAATCAATTATTTAACATTTTTTTACTTACTTTATATATTAAATTCTAAAAACACATCTATTTGATTATAATTACTGTTTTAATCAAACAAAAGAGCGAATGTGCATGAAATTCATATCTCTGAACACAAATTGTCATTGTAATGACAAATTAAGGCGTGTCAGTGTAGGGCTTTTAATTTCAAATGATGAAATTTGCGCAGAAAGTAACAGAGCCCTGATAAGAAAAACAGTCCAGTGTCGATAGATAGCGTATTGAAAGATCAAAAATTCTTTCTGTTCCAAAACTAATTTTAAACTAATGCCATGTCATTGCACAAATCTTTGAGATGTCATGGCCGAACTAATTCCAGGAGCTTATAAATATCAATTAGAGCGACTGCTGTGCAATGGTATTTGAGACATTGTGTAACAACTTGAAACAACAGCTTCCTCACTGCTGATGAAAGTCGAACATACAAGTTTTGAATTAGAAGTCAAACGCGCTAATCCGTTGCGTCACATCGGTTTTATGTCTACGAATTATTTAATTCATGATATAATGTTCATATTAACCTTTAATTTCCTTGATGCGAATTCTTCGTTCATGGTTTCATTGATTGATGACGTTTTCGTAGTGTAGTGGTTATCACGTGGGCCTAACACGCGCAAGGCCCCTGGTTCGAGACCGGGCGGAATCAGGTTTTAATTGGAATGTCATTAATTTAAAATGAGCTTTAGTAGCAGTTGCGCATCGAAAACCGCCGGAATTAATATAGAAAGCTGTGGTGCAGTGGTAGCGGCTCTGATCCCAGTTCATATTGTTGCGTGTTAAATTCACGTCAGGGTCACTTATATTTGCAACCCTTATTAATCTGTAATTAAATATAAACGGTATTCTAGGTTCTACGGTTATTTGAACACAGATCGCTGGATTCAAAGTCCAGAGTGCTAACCGTTACTCCATAGAACCGAATTAGACCGACGAATATGGGATTCTAACCCACGCTGGCAGCGCCCAATGGATTAGCCGTCCTACGCTTAAACCACTCGGTCACCTGGTCTTCAATTATATGGGCCGAGAGTAAAGTGCGAACAGATCCTTTACTAGTTGAGGGACGTGGTTGATGCTCTTCAAAATGTCTTAGCAATCCTAATCACCTGTAGAAGACATGATCAAGAATTGTTATCCGTGCATTTTTAACTGGTAGATGCAGCGAATTTTGTAATACCATTCCCGGCTATCTCAGTCGGTAGAGCATGAGGCTCTTAATCTCAGGGTCGTCGAATCGAACACCACATTGGGCGAATTGTTGTTACTGGCCTCAATGTATCGCAGAGAAAGCAGAGAAAGCTAAGAATGCAGAGCAACGTTGGACTTGCAATTCAAAATTAAACTTTGTCGTCTTTCACATTGATATGAAAACAGCTAACATAATTCTTTCTTAGGTTGCTATTACGTTTAATCAATTATTTAACATTTTTCACTTACTTTATATATTAAATTCTAAAAACACATCTATTTGATTATAATTGCTGTTTTAATCAAACAAAAGAGCGAATGTGCGTGAATTTCATATCTCTGAACACAAATTGTCATTGTAATGACAAATTAAGGCGTATCAGTGTAGGGCTTTTAATTTCAAATGATGAAATTTGCGCAGAAAGTAACAGAGCCCTGATAAGAAAAACAGTAAATGCCATGTCATTGCACAAATCTTTGAGATGTACTGGCCGAACTGATTCCAGGAGATTATAAATATCAATTAGAGCGACTGCTGTGCAATGGTATTTGAGACATTGTGTAACAACTTGAAACAACAGCTTCCTCACTGCTGATGAAAGTCGAACATACAAGTTTTGAAATAGAAGTCAAACGCGCTAATCCGTTGCGTCACATCGGTTTTATTTCTACGAATTATTTAATTCATGATATAATGTTCATATTAACCTTTAATTTCCTTGATGCGAATTCTTCGTTCATGGTTTCATTGATTGATGGCGTTTTCGTAGTGTAGTGGTTATCACGTGGGCCTAACACGCGCAAGGCCCCTGGTTCGAGACCGGGCGGAATCAGGTTTTAATTGGAATGTCATTAATTTAAAATGAGATTTACTGGCAGTTGCGCATCGAAAACCGCCGGAATTAATATAGAAAGCTGTGGTGCAGTGGTAGCAGCTCTGATCCCAGTTCATATTGTTGCGTGTTAAATTCACGTCAGGGTCACTTATATTTGCAACACTTATTAATCTGTAATTAAATATAAACGGTATTCTAGGTTCTCCCGTGATTTGAACACGGATCGCTGGATTCAAAGTCCAGAGTGCTAACCGTTACATCATAGAACCGAATTAGACCGACGAAGATGGGATTCGAACCCACGCGGGCCGCGCCCAATGGATTAGCAGTCGATCACCTTAACCACTCGGCCACCTCGTCTTCGATTATATAGGGCGAGAGTAAATGAAATGTCTTAGCAATCCTAATTAGCAATCCTAATTACCTGTAGAAGACATGATCAAGAATTGTTATCCGTGCATTTTTAACATGTAGATGGAACGAATTTTTTAATATCATTCCCGGCTATCTCAGTCAGTAGAGCATGAGACTCTTAATCTCAGGGTCGTGGAATCGAACACCACATTGGGCGAATTGTTGTTACTGGCCTGAATGTATCGCAGAGAAAGCAGAGAAAGCTAAGAATGCAGAGCAACGTTGGACTTGCAATTCAAAATTAAACTTTGTCGTCTTTCACATTGATATGAAAACAGCTAACATAATTCTTTCTTAGGTTGCTATTACGTTTAATCAATTATTTAACATTTTTCACTTACTTTATATATTAAATTCTAAAAACACATCTATTTGATTATAATTACTGTTTTAATCAAACAAAAGAGCGAATGTGCGTGAAATTCATATCTCTGAACACAAATTGTCATTGTAATGACAAATTAAGGCGTGTCAGTGTAGGGCTTTTAATTTCAAATGATGAAATTTGCGCAGAAAGTAACAGAGCCCTGATAAGAAAAACAGTCCAGTGTCGATAGATAGCGTATTGAAAGATCAAAAATTCTTTCTGTTCCAAAACTAATTTTAAACTAATGCCATGTCATTGTACAAATCTTTGAGATGTCATGGCCGAACTAATTCCAGGAGCTTATAAATATCAATTAGAGCGACTGCTGTGCAATGGTATTTGAGAGATTGTGTAACAACTTGAAAATACAGCTTCCTCACTGCTGATGAAAGTCGAACCCACAAATTTTAAATTAGAAGTCAAACGCTCTAATTCGTTGCGTCGCATCGGTTTTATGTCTACGAATTATTTAAGTCATCATATAATGTCGATATTAACCTTTAATTTGCTTTATGTGAATTCCTCATTCATGGTTTCATTGATTGATTGCGTTTCCGTAGCGTAGTGGTTATCACGTGCGCTTAACACGCGCAAGGTCCCCGGTTCGAGCCCGGGCGGAAACAGGTTTTAATTGGAATGTCATTAATTTAAAATGAGGTTTACTGGCAATTGCGCATCGAAAACCGCCGGAATTAATATAGAAACTTGGTGTGCAGTGGTAACGGCTCTGATCCCAGTTCATATTGTTTCGTGTTAAATTCAGGTCAGTGTCAGTTATATTTGCAACACTTATTAATCTGTAATTAAATATAAACGGTATTCTTCTAAGTTCTACCGTGATTTGAACACGGATCGCTGGATTCAAAGTCCAGAGTGCTAACCGTTACACCATAGAACCGAAATAGACCGACGAAGATGGGATTCGAACCCACGCGGGCAGCGCCTAATGGATTAGCAGTCCATCGCTTTAACCACTCGGTCACCTGGTCTTCAATTATATGGGCCGAGAGTAAAGTGCAAACAGATCCTTAACTAGTTGAGGGACGTGGTTGGTGCTCTTCAAAAGGTCTTAGCAATCCTAATCCCCTGTAGAAGACATGATCTAGAATTGTTATCCGTGCATATTTAATTGGGAGATGCAACGAATTTTGTAATATCATTCCTGGCTAGCTCAGTCGGTAGAGCATGAAACTCTTAACCTTAGGGTGGTCGAATCGAACACCACATTGGGCGAATTGTTGTTACTGGCCTCAATGAATCGCAGAGAAAGCAGAGAAAGCTAAGTATGCAGAGCAACGTTGGACTTGCAATTCAAAATTAAACTTTGTCGTCTTTCACATTGATATGAAAACAGCTAACATAACTCTTTCTTAGGTTGCCATTACGTTTTATCAATTATTTAACATTTTTCACTTACTTTATATATTAAATTCTAAAAACACATCTATTTGATTATAATTGCTGTTTTAATCAAACAAAAGAGCGAATGTGCGTGAAATTCATATCTCTGAACACAAATTGTCATTGTAATGACAAATTAAGGCGTGTCAGTGTAGGGCTTTTAATTTCAAATGATGAAATTTGCGCAGAAAGTAAGAGAGCCCTGATTAGAAAAACAGTAAATGCCATGTCATTGCACAAATCTTTGAGATGTACTGGCCGAACTGATTCCAGGAGCTTATAAATATCAATTAGAGCGACTGCTGTGCAATGGTATTTGAGACATTGTGTAACAACTTGAAACAACAGCTTCCTCACTGCTGATGAAAGTCGAACATACAAATTTTGAATTAGAAGTCAAACGTGCTAATCCGTTACGTCACATCGGTTTTATGTCTACGAATTATTTAATTCATGATATAATGTTGATATTAACCTTTACTTTCCTTGATGCACATTCTTCGTTCATTATTTCATTGATTGATGGCGTTTTCGTAGTGTAGTGGTTATTACGTGGGCCTAACACGCGCAAGGTCCCCGGTTGGAGACCGGGCGGAATCAGGTTTTAATTGGAATGTCATTAATTTAAAATGAGCTTTACTGGCAAAAGCGCATCGAAAACCGCCGGAATTAATATAGAAAGCTGTGGTGCAGTGGTAGCAGCTCTGATCGCAGTTCATATTGTTGCGTGTTAAATTCACGTCAGGGTCACTTATATTTGCAACACTTATTAATCTGTAACTAAATTCATATTCATATCTAAACGGTATTCAATGTTCTAGCGTGATTTGAACACGGATCGCTGGATTCAAAGTCCAGAGTGCTAACCGTTACACCATAGAACCGAATTAGACCGACGAAGATGGGATTCGAACCCACACGGGCAGCGCCCAATGGATTAGCAGTCCATCGCCTTAACCACACGGCCACCCCGTCTTCGATTATATAGGGCGAGAGTAAAGTACGAACAGATCCTTAACTGGTTGAGGGACTTGGTCGGAGCTCTTCAAAATGTCTTAGCAATCCTAATCACCTGTAGAAGACATGATCACGAATTATTATCCGTGCATTTTTAACAGGTAGATGGAACGAATTTTTTAATACCATTCCCGGCTATCTCAGTCGGTAGAGCACGAGACTCTTAATCTCAGGGTCGTCGAATCGAACACCACATTGGGCGAATTGTTGTTACTGGCCTCAATGTATCACAGAGAAAGCACAGAAAGCTAAGAATGCAGAGCAAGGTTGGCCTGGCAATTCAAAATTAAACTTTGTCGTCTTTCACATTGATATGAAAACAGCTAACATAATTCTTTCTTAGGTTGCTATTACGTTTAATCAAAAATTTAACATTTTTCACTTACTTTATATATTAAATTCTAAAAACACATCTATTTGATTATAATTGCTGTTTTAATCAAACAAAAGAGCGAATGTGCGTGAAATTCATATCTCTGAACACAAATTGTCATTGTAATGACAAATTAAGGCGTGTCAGTGTAGGGCTTTTAATTTCAAATAATGAAATTTGCGCAGAAAGTAACACAGCCCTAATAAGAAAACAGTAAATGCCATGTCATTGCACAAATCTTTGAGATGTCATGGCCGAACTGATTCCAGGAGCTTATAAATATCAATTAGAGCGACTGCTGTGCAATGGTATTTGAGACATTGTGTAACAACTTGAAAATACAGCTTCCTCACTGCTGATGAAAGTCGAACATACAAATTTTGAATTAGACGTCAAACGCGCTAATCCGTTGCGTCACATCGGTTTTATGTCTACGAATTATTTAATTCATGATATAATGTTGATATTAACCTTTAATTTCCTTGATGCAAATTCTTAGTTCATGGTTTCATTGATTGATGGCGTTTTCGTAGTGTAGTGGTTATCACGTGGGACTAACACTCGCAAGGTCCCCGGTTCCAGACCGGGCGGAATCAGGTTTTAATTGGAATGTCATTAATTTAAAATGAGGTTTACTGGCAGTTGCGCATCGAAAACCGCCGGAATTAATATAGAAAGCTGTGGTGCAGTGGTAGCAGCTCTGATCCCCGTTCATATTGTTGGGTGTTAAATTCACGTCAGGGTCACTTATATTTGCAAAACTTATTAATCTGTAATTAAATATAAACGGTATTCTAGGTTCTACCGTGATTTGAACACGGATCGCTGGATTCAAAGTCCAGAGTGCTAACCGTTACACCATAGAACCGAATTAGACCGACGAAGATGGGATTCGAACCCACGCGGGCAGCGCCCAATGGATTAGCAGTCCATCGCCTTAACCACTCGGCCACCTCGTCTTCGATTATATATGGCGAGATTAAAGTGCAAACAGATCCTTAACTAGTTGAGGGACGTGGTTGGTGCTCTTCAAAATGTCTTAGCAATCCGAATCACCTGTAGAAGACATGATCAAGAATTGTTATCCTTGCATATTTAACTGGTAGATGCAACGAATTTTTGAATATCATTCCCAGGTAGCTCAGATGTTTTAGCATGAGACTCTTAGTCTCAGGGTCGTGGAATCGAACACCACATTGGGCGAATTGTTGTTACTGGCCTCAATGTATCGCAGAGAAAGCAGAGAAAGCTAAGAAAGCAGAGCAACGTTGGACTTGCAATTCAAAATTAAACTTTGTCGTCTTTCACATTGATATGAAAGCAGCCAACATAATTCTTTCTTAGGTTGTTATTACGTTTAATCAATTATTTAACATTTTTCACTTACTTTATATATTAAATTCTAAAAACACATCTATTTGATTATAATTACTGTTTTAATCAAACAAAAGAGCGAATGTGCGTGAAATTCATATCTCTGAACTCAAATTGTCATTGTAATGACAAATTAAGGCGTGGTAGTGTAGGGCTTTTAATTTCAAATGATGAAATTTGCGCAGAAAGTAACAGAGCCCTGATAAGAAAAACAGTAAATGCCATGTCATTGCACAAATCTTTGAGATGTACTGGCCGAACTGATTCCAGGAGATTATAAATATCAATTAGAGCGACTGCTGTGCAATGGTATTTGAGACATTGTGTAACAACTTGAAACAACAGCTTCCTCACTGCTGATGAAAGTCGAACATACAAGTTTTGAATTAGAAGTCAAACGCGCTAATCCGTTGCGTCACATCGGTTTTATGTCTACGAACTATTTAATTCATGATATAATGTTCATATTAACCTTTAATTTCCTTGATGCGAATTCTTCGTTCATGGTTTCATTGATTGATGGCGTTTTCGTAGTGTAGTGGTTATCACGTGGGCCTAACACGCGCAAGGCCCCTGGTTCGAGACCGGGCGGAATCAGGTTTTAATTGGAATGTCATTAATTTAAAATGAGAATTACTGGCAGTTGCGCATCGAAAACCGCCGGAATTAATATAGAAAGCTGTGGTGCAGTGGTAGCAGCTCTGATCCCAGTTCATATTGTTGCGTGTTAAATTCACGTCAGGGTCACTTATATTTGTAACACTTATTAATCTGTAATTAAATATAAACGGTATTCTAGGTTCTCCCGTGATTTGAACACGGATCGCTGGATTCAAAGTCCAGAGTGCTAACCGTTACATCATAGAACCGAATTAGACCGACGAAGATGGGATTCGAACCCACGCGGGCCGCGCAAAATGGATTAGCAGTCGATCACCTTAACCACTCGGCCACCTCGTCTTAGATTATATAGGGCGAGAGTAAATGAAATGTCTTAGCAATCCTAATTAGCAATCCTAATTACCTGTAGAAGACATGATCAAGAATTGTTATCCGTGCATTTTTAACATGTAGATGGAACGAATTTTTTAATATCATTCCCGGCTATCTCAGTCGGTAGAGCATGAGACTCTTAATCTCAGGGTCGTGGAATCGAACACCACATTGGGCGAATTGTTGTTACTGGCCTCAATATATCGCAGAGAAAGCACAGAAAGCTAAGAATGCAGAGCAACGTTGGACTTACAATTCAAAGTTAAACTTTGTCGTCTTTAACATTGATATGAAAACAGCTAACATAATTCTTTCTTAGGTTGCTATTACGTTTAATCAATTATTTAACATTTTTCACTTACTTTATATATTAAATTCTAAAAACACATCTATTTGATTATAATTACTGTTTTAATCAAACGAAAGAGCGAATGTGCGTGAAATTCATATCTCTGAACACAAATTGTCATTGTAATGACAAATTAAGGCGTGTCAGTGTAGGGCTTTTAATTTCAAATGATGAAATTTGCGCAGAAAGTAACAGAGCCCAGATAAGAAAAACAGTCCAGTGTCGATAGATAGCGTATTGAAAGATCAAAAATTCTTTCTGTTCCAAAACTAATTTTAAACTAATGCCATGTCATCGCACAATTCTTTGAGATGTCATGGCCGAACTGATTCAAGGAGCTTATAAATATCAATTAGAGCGACTGCTGTGCAATGGTATTTGAAACATAGTGTAACAACTTGAAACAACAGCTTCCTCACTGCTGATGAAAGTCGAACATACAAGTTTTGAATTAGAAGTCAAACGCGCTAATCTGTTGCGTCACATCGGTTTTATGTCTAAGAATTATTTAATTCATGATATAATATTGATATTAACCTTCAATTTCCTTGATGCGAATTCTTCGTTCATGGTTTCATTGATTGATGACGTTTTCGTAGTGTAGTGGTTATCACGTGGGCCTAACACGCGCAAGGTCCCCGGTTCGAGACCGGGCGGAATCAGGTTTTAATTGGAATGTCATTAATTTAAAATGAGGTTTACTGGCAGTTGCGCATCGAAAACCGCCGGAATTAATATAGAAAGCTGTGGTGCAGTGGTAGCAGCTCTGATCCCAGTTCATATTGTTGCGTGTTAAATTCACGTCAGGGTCACTTATATTTGCCACACTTATTAATCTGTAATTAAATATAAACGGTATTCTAGGTTCTACGGTGATTTGAACACAGATCGCTGGATTCAAAGTCCAGAGTGCTAACCGTTACTCCATAGAACCGAATTAGACCGACGAAGATGGGATTCTAACCCACGCTGGCAGCGCCCAATGGATTAGCAGTGCTACGCTTAAACCACTCGGTCGCCTGGTCTTCAATTATATGGGCCGAGAGTAAAGTGCGAACAGATCCTTTACTAGTTGAGGGACGTGGTTGATGCTCTTCAAAATGTCTTAGCAATCCTAATCACCTGTAGAAAACATGATCAAGGATTGTTATCCGTGCATATTTACCTGGTAGATGCAACGAATTTTTGAATATTATTCCCAGGTAGCTCAGTCGGTAGAGCATGAGACTTTTAATCTCAGGGTCGTGGAATCGAACACCACATTGGGCGAATTGTTGTTACTGGCCTCATTGTATCGCAGAGAAAGCAGAGAAAGCTAAGAATGTAGAGCAACGTTGGACTTGCAATTCAAAATTAAACTTTGTCGTCTTTCACATTGATATGAAAACAGCTAACATAATTCTTTCTTAGGTTGCTATCACGTTTAATCAATTATTTAACATTTTTCACTTACTTTATATATTAAATTCTAAACACACATCTATTTGATTATAATTACTGTTTTAATCAAACAAAAGAGCGAATGTGCGTGAAATTCATATCTCTGAACTCAAATTGTCATTGTAATGACAAATTAAGGCGTGGTAGTGTAGGGCTTTTAATTTCAAAGGATAAAATTTGCGCGGAAAGTAACAGAGCCCTGATAAGAAAAACAGTCCAGTGTCGGTAGTTAGCGTATTGAAAGATCAAAAATTCTCTCTGTTCCAAAACTAATTTTAAACTAATGCCATGTCATCGCACAATTCTTTGAGATGTCATAGCCGAACTGATTCAAGGAGCTTATAAATATCAATTAGAGCGACTGCTGTGCAATGGTATTTGAGAAATTGCGTAACAACTTGAAAATACAGCTTCCTCACTGCTGATGAAAGTCGAACATAGAAATTTTGAATTAGAAGTCAAACGCGCTAATCCGTTACGTCACATCGGTTTTATGTCTACGAATTATTTAATTCATGATATAATGTTGACATTAACCTTTAATTTCCTTGATGCAAATTCTTCGTTCATGGTTTCATTGATTGATGGCGTTTTCGTAGTGTAGTGGTTGTCACGTGGGCCTAACATGCGCAAGGCCCCCGGTTCGAGACCTGGCGGAATCAGATTTTAATTGGAATGTCATTAATTTAAAATGAGGTTTACTGGCAGTTGTGCATCGAAAACCGCCGGAATTAATATACAAACCTGTGTTGCAGTGGTAGCGGCTCTGATCCCAGTTCATAATGTTGCGTATTAAATTCACATCAGGGTCACTTATATTTGCAACACTTATTAATCTGTAATTAAATATAAACGGTATTCTAGGTTCTACCGTGATTTGATCACGGATCGCAGGATTCAAAGTCCATAGTGCTAACCGTTACATCATAGAACCGAATTAGACCGACGAAGATGTGATTCGAACACACGCGGGCAGCGCCCAAGGGATTTGCAGTCCATCGCTTTAACCACTCGGCCACCTCGTCTTTAATTATATATGCCGAGAGTAAAGTGCGAACAGATCCTTAACTAGTTGAGGGACGTTGTTGGTGCTCTTCAAAATGTCTTAGCAATCCTAATCACCTGTAGAAAACATGATCAAGGATTGTTATCCGTGCATATTTACCTGGTAGATGCAACGAATTTTTGAATATTATTCCCAGGTAGCTCAGTCGGTAGAGCATGAGACTTTTAATCTCAGGGTCGTGGAATCGAACACCACATTGGGCGAATTGTTGTTACTGGCCTCAATATATTGCAGAGAAAGCAGAGAAAGCTAAGAATGTAGAGCAACGTTGGACTTGCAATTCAAAATTAAACTTTGTCGTCTTTCACATTGATATGAAAACAGCTAACATAATTCTTTCTTAGGTTGCTATCACGTTTAATCAATTATTTAACATTTTTCACTTACTTTATATATTAAATTCTAAAAACACATCTATTTGATTATAATTACTGTTTTAATCAAACAAAAGAGCGAATGTGCGTGAAATTCATATCTCTGAACTCAAATTGTCATTGTAATGACAAATTAAGGCGTGGTAGTGTAGGGCTTTTAATTTCAAAGGATAAAATTTGCGCGGAAAGTAACAAAGCCCTGATAAGAAAAACAGTCCAGTGTCGGTAGTTAGCGTATTGAAAGATCAAAAATTCTCTCTGTTCCAAAACTAATTTTAAACTAATGCCATGTCATCGCACAATTCTTTGAGATGTCATAGCCGAACTGATTCAAGGAGCTTATAAATATCAATTAGAGCGACTGCTGTGCAATGGTATTTGAGAAATTGCGTAACAACTTGAAAATACAGCTTCCTCACTGCTGATGAAAGTCGAACATAGAAATTTTGAATTAGAAGTCAAACGCGCTAATCCGTTACGTCACATCGGTTTTATGTCTACGAATTATTTAATTCATGATATAATGTTGACATTAACCTTTAATTTCCTTGATGCAAATTCTTCGTTCATGGTTTCATTGATTGATGGCGTTTTCGTAGTGTAGTGGTTATTACGTCGGCCTAACACGCGCAACGTCCCCGGTTCGAGACCGGGCGTAATCAGGTTTTAATTGGAATGTCATTAATTTAAAATGAGGTTTACTGGCAGTTGCACATCGAAAACCGCCGGAATTAATATAGAAAGCTGTGGTGCAGTGGTAGCAGCTCTGATCCCAGTTCATATTGTTGCGTGTTAAATTCACGTCAGGGTCACTTATATTTGCAACACTTATTAATCTGTAATTAAATATAAACGGTATTCTAGGTTCTACCGTGATTTGAACACGGATCGCTGGATTCAAAGACCATAGTGCTAACCGTTACATCATAGAACCGAATTAGACCGACGAAGATGTGATTCGAACACACGCGGGCAGCGCCAAAGGGATTAGCAGTCCATCGCTTTAACCACTCGGCCACCTCGTCTTCAATTATATGTGCCGAGAGTAAAGTGCCAACAGATCCTTAACTAGTTGAGGGACGTTGTTGGTGCTCTTCAAAATGTCTTAGCAATCCTAATCCCCTGTAGAAGACATGATCAAGAATTGTTATCCGTGCATTTTTAACAGGTAGATGGAACGAATTTTTTAATACCATTTGCGGTTAGCTAAGTCGGTAGAGCATGAGATTCTTAATCTCAGGGTCGTGGAATCGAACAACACATTGGGCTAACATAATTCTTTCTTAGCTTGCTATTACGTATAATCAATTATTTAACATTTTTCACTTACTTTATATATTAAATTCTAAAAGCACATCTATTTGATTATAATTGCTGTTTTAATCGAACAAAAGAGCGAATGTGCGTGAATTTCATATCTCTGAACTCAAATTGTCATTGTAATGACAAATTAAGACGTGTTAGTGCAGGGCTTTTAATTTTAAATGATGAAATTTGCGCAGAAAGTAACAGAGCCCTGATAAGAAAAACAGTCCAGTGTCGGTAGTTAGCGTATTGAAAGATCAAAAATTCTCTCTGTTCCAAAACTAATTTTAAACTAATGCCATCTCATTGCACAAATCTTTGAGATGTCATTGCCGAACTGATTCCAGAAGCTTATAAATATCATTTAGAGCGACTGCTGTGCAATGGTATTTGAGACATTGTGTAGTAACTTGAAAATACAGCTTCCTCACTGCTGATGAAAGTCGAACCCCTAAATTTAGAATTAGAAGTCAAACGCGCTAATCCGTTTTGTCACATCGATTTTATGTCTACGAATTATTTAATTCATGATATAATGTCGATATTAACCTTTAATTTGCTTGATGCGAATTCCTCATTCATGGTTTCATTGATTGATTGCGTTTCCGTAGTGTAGTGGTTATCACGTGCGCCTAACACGCGCAAGGTCCCCGGATCGAGCCCGGGCGGAAACAGGTTTTAATTGGAATGTCATTAATTTTAAATGAGCTTTAGTAGCAGTTGCGCATCGAAAACCGCCGGAATTAATATAGAAACCTGTGGTGCAGTGGTAGCGGCTCTGATCCCAGTTTATATTGTTTCGTGTTAAATTAACGTCAGGGTCACTTATATTTGCAACACTTATTAATCTGTAATTAATTATAAACAGTATTCTAGGTTCTACCGTGATTTGAACACGGATCGCTGGATTCAAAGTCCAGAGTGCTAACCGTTACACCATAGAACCGATGTAGACCGACGAAGATGGGATTCGAACCCACGCGGGCAGCGCCCAATGGATTAGCAGTCCATCGCCTTAACCACACGGCCACCTCGTCTTCAATTATATGGGTCGAGAGTAAAGTGGGAACAGATCCTTAACTAGTTGAGGGACGTGGTTGGTGCTCTTCAAAATGTCTTAGCAATCCTAATCACCTGTAGAAGACATGATCAAGAATTGTTATCCGTGCATATTTAACTGGTAGATGCAACGAATTTTTTAATACTATTCCCGGCTAGCTCAGTCGGTAGAGCATGAGACTCTTCATTTCCGGGTCGTGGAATCAAACACCACATTGGGCGAATTGTTGTTACTGGCCTCAATGTATCCCAGAGAAAGCAGAGAAAGCTAAGAATGCAGAGCAACGTTGGACTTGCAATTCAAAGTTAAACTTTGTCGTCTTTAACATTGATATGAAAACAGCTAACATAATTCTTTCTTAGGTTTCTATTACGTTTAATCAATTATTTAACATTTTTCACTTACTTTATATATTAAATTCTAAAAGCACATCTATTTGATTATAATTGCTGTTTTAATCAAACAAAAGAGCGAATGTGCGTGAATTTCAGATCTCTGAACTCAAATTGTCATTGTAATGACAAATTAAGGCGTGTTAGTGTAGGGCTTTTAATTTTAAATGATGAAATTTGCGCATAAAGTAACAGAGCCCTGATAAGAAAAACAGTCCAGTGTCGGTAGTTAGCGTATTGAAAGATCAAAAATTCTCTCTGTTCCAAAACCAATTTTAAACTAATGCCATGTCATTGCACAAATCTTTGAGATGTCATTGCCGAACTGATTCCAGAAGCTTATTAATATCAATTAGAGCGACTGCTGTGCAATGGTATTTGAGACATTGTGTAACAACTTGAAAATACAGCTTCCTCACTGCTGATGAAAGTCGAACCCACAAATTTTGAATTAAAAGTCAAACGCGCTAATCCGTTGCGTCACATCGGTTTTATGTCTACGAATTATTTAATTCATGATATAATGTCGATATTAACCTTTAATTTGCTTGATGCGAATTCCTCATTCATGGTTTCATTGATTGATTGCGTTTCCGTAGTGTAGTGGTTATCACGTGCGCCTGACACGCTTAAGGTCCCCGGATCGAGCCCGGGCGGAAACAGGTTTTAATTGGAATGTCATTAATTTTAAATGAGCTTTAGTAGCAGTTGCGCATCGAAAACCGCCGGAATTAATATAGAAACCTGTGGTGCAGTGGTAGCGGCTCTGATCCCAGTTTATATTGTTTCGTGTTAAATTAACGTCAGGGTCACTTATTTTTGCAACACCTATTAATCTGTAATTAAATATAAACGGTATTCTAGGTTCTACCGTGATTTGAACACGGATCGCTGGATTCAAAGTCCAGAGTGCTAACCGTTACACCATAGAACCGAATTAGACCGACGAAGATGGGATTCGAACGGACGCGGGCAGCGCCCAATGGATTAGCAGTCCATCGCTTTAACCACTCGGTCACCTGGTCTTCAATTATATGGGCCGAGAGTAAAGTGCGAACAGATACTTATCTAGTTGAGGGACGTGGTTGGTGCTCTTCAAAAGGTCTTAGCAATCCTAATCCCCTGTAGAAGACATGATCAAGAATTGTTTTCCGTGCATTTTTAACAGGTAGATGGAACGAATTTTTTAATACCATTCCTGCCTATCCCAGTCGGTAGAACATGAGACTCTTAATCTCTGGGTCGTCGAATCGAACACCACATTGGGCGAATTGTTGTTACTGGCCTCAATGTATCGCAGAGAAAGCAGAGAAAGCTAAGAATGCAGAGCATTGTTGGACTTGCAATTCAAAATTAAACTTTGTCGTCTTTCACATTGATATGAAAACAGCTAACATAATTCTTTCTTAGGTTGCTATTACGTTTAATCAATTATTTAACATTTTTCACTTACTTTATATATTAAATTCTAAAAACCCATCTATTTGATTATAATTGCTGTTTTAATCAAACAAAAGAGCGAATGTGCGTGAAATTCATATCTCTGAACACAAATTGTCATTGTAATGACAAATTAAGGCGTGTTAGTGTAGGGCTTTTAATTTTAAATGATGAAATTTGCGCAGAAAGTAACAGAGCCCTGATAAGAAAAACAGTCCAGTGTCGGTAGTTAGCGTATTGAAAGATCAAAAATTCTCTCTGTTCCAAAACTAATTTTAAACTAATGCCATGTCATTGCACAAATCTTTGAGATGTCATTGCCGAACTGATTCCAGAAGCTTATAAATATCAATTAGAGCGACTGCTGTGCAATGGTATTTGAGACATTGTGTAACAACTTGAAAATACGTTGAGGGACGTGGTTGGCGCTCTTCAAAATGTCTTAGCAATCCTAATGTTCTGTAGATGACATGATCAAGAATTGTTATCCGTGCATATTTAACTGGTTGATGCAACGAATTTTTTAATACTATTCTCGGCTAGCTCAGTCGGTAGAGCATGAGACTCTTCATCTCAGGGTCGTGGAATCGAACACCACATTGGGCGAATTGTTGTTACTGGCCTCAATGTATCGCAGAGAAAGCACAGAAAGCTAAGAATGCAGAGCAACGTTGAACTTGCAATTCAAAGTTAAACTTTGTCGTCTTTAACATTGATTTGAAAACAGCTAACATAATTCTTTCTTAGGTTGCTATTACGGTTAATCAATTATTTAACATTTTTCACTTACTTTATATATTAAATTCTAAAAGCACATCTACTTGATTATAATTGCTGTTTTAATGAAACAAAAGAGCGAATGTGCGTGAATTTCATATCTCTGAACTCAAATTGTCATTGTAATGACAAATTATGGCGTGTTAGTGTAGGGCTTTTAATTTTAAATGATGAAATTTGCGCAGAAAGTAACAGAGCCCTGATAAGAAAAACAGTCCAGTGTCGGTAGTTAGCGTATTGAAAGATCAAAAATTCTCTCTGTTCCAAAACTAATTTTAAACTAATGCCATGTCATTGCACAAATCTTTGAGATGTCATTGCCGAACTGATTCCAGAAGCTTATAAATATCAATTAGAGCGACTGCTGTGCAATGGTATTTGAGACATTGTGTAACAACTTGAAAATACAGCTTCCTCACTGCTGATGAAAGTCGAACCCACAAATTTTGAATTAGAAGTCAAACGCGCTAATCCGTTGCGTCACATCGGTTTTATGTCTACGAATTATTTAATTCATGATATAATGTCGATATTAACCTTTAATTTGCTTGATGCGAATTCCTCATTCATGGATTCATTGATTGATTGCGTTTCCGTAGTGTAGTGGTTATCACGTGCGCCTTACACGCGCAAGGTCCCCGGATCGAGCCCGGGCGGAAACAGGTTTTAATTGGAATGTCATTAATTTTAAATGAGCTTTAGTAGCAGTTGCGCATCGAAAACCGCCGGAATTAATATAGAAACCTGTGGTGCAGTGGTAGCGGCTCTGATCCCAGTTTATATTGTTTCGTGTTAAATTAACGTCAGGGTCACTTATATTTGCAACACTTATTAATCTGTAATTAAATATAAACGGTATTCTAGGTTCTACCCTGATTTGAACACAGATCGCTGGATTCAAAGTCCAGAGTGCTAACCGTTATACCATAGAACCGATGTAGACCGACGAAGATGGGATTCGAACCCACGCGGGCAGCCCCCAATGGAATAGCAGTCCATCGCCTTAACCACTCAGCCACCTCGTCTTCAATTATATGGGCAGAGAGTAAATTGGGGACAGATCCTTAACTGGTTGAGGGACGTGGTTGGCGCTCTTCAAAATGTCTTAGCAATCCTAATCACCTGTAGATGACATGATCAAGAATTGTTATCCGTGCATATTTAACTGGTTGATGCAACGAATTTTTTAATACTATTCCCGGCTAGCTCAGTCGGTAGAGCATGAGACTCTTAATCTCAGGGTCGTGGAATCGAACACCACATTGGGCGAATTGTTGTTACTGGCCTCAATATATCGCAGAGAAAGCACAGAAAGCTAAGAATGCAGAGCAACGTTGGACTTACAATTCAAAGTTAAACTTTGTCGTCTTTAACATTGATATGAAAACAGCTAACATAATTCTTTCTTAGGTTGCTATTACGTTTAATCAATTATTTAACATTTTTCACTTACTTTATATATTAAATTCTAAAAACACATCCATTTGATTATAATTGCTGTTTTAATCAAACAAAAGAGCGAATGTGCGTAAAATTCATATCTCTGAACACAAATTGTCATTGTAATGACAATTTAAGGCGTGTCAGTGTAGGGCTTTTAATTTTAAATGATGAAATTTGCGCAGAAAGTAACAGAGCCCTGATAAGAAAAAGAGTCCAGTGTTGATAGTTAGCGTATTGAAAGATCAAAAATTCTCTCTGGTCCAAAACTAGTTTTAAACTAATGCCATGTCATTGCACAAATCTTTGAGATGTCATGGCCGAACTGATTCAAGGAGCTTATAAATATCAATTAGAGCGACTGCTGTGCAATGGTATTTGAGACATTGTGTAACAACTTGAAACAACAGCTTCCTCACTGCTGATGAAAGTCGAACATACAAATTTTGAATTAGAAGTCAAACGCGCTAATCCGTTGCGTCACATCGGTTTTATGTCTACGAATTATTTAATTCATGATATAATGTTGATATTAACCTTTAATTTCCTTGATGCGAATTCTTCGTTCATGGTTTCATTGATTGATGTCGTTTTCGTAGTGTAGTGGTTATCACGTGGGCCTAACACGCGCAAGGTCCCCGGATCGAGACCGGGCGGAATCAGGTTTTAATTGGAATGTCATTAATTTAAAATGAGGTTTACTGGCAGTTGCGCATCGAAAACCGCAGGAATTAACATAGAAACCTGTGGTGCAGTGGTAGCGGCTCTGATCCCAGTTCATATTGTTGCGTGTTAAATTCACGTCAGGGTCACTTATATTTGCAACACTTATTAATCTGTAATTAAATATAAACGGTATTCTAGGTTCTACCGTGATTTGAACACGGATCGCTGGATTCAAAGTCCAGAGTGCTAACCGTTACACCATAGAACCGATGTAGACCGACGAAGATGGGATTCGAACCCACGCGGGCAGCGCCCAATGGATTAGCAGTTCATCGCCTTAACCACACGGCCACCTCGTCTTCAATTATATGGGTCGAGAGTAAAGTGCAAACAGATCCTTAACTAGTTGAGGGACCTGGTTGGTGCTCTTCAAAATGTCTTAGCAATCCTAATCACCTGTAGAAGACATGATCAAGAATTGTTATCCGTGCATATTTAACTGGTTGATGCAACGAATTTTTTAATACTATTCCCGGCTAGCTCAGTCGGTAGAGCATGAGACTCTTCATCTCCGGGTCGTGGAATCAAACACCACATTGGGCGAATTGTTGTTACTGGCCTCAATGTATCCCAGAGAAAGCAGAGAAAGCTAAGAATGCAGAGCAACGTTGGACTTGCAATTCAAAGTTAAACTTTGTCGTCTTTAACATTGATATGAAAACAGCTAACATAATTCTTTCTTAGGTTTCTATTACGTTTAATCAATTATTTAACATTTTTCACTTACTTTATATATTAAATTCTAAAAGCACATCTATTTGATTATAATTGCTGTTTTAATCAAACAAAAGAGCGAATGTGCGTGAATTTCAGATCTCTGAACTCAAATTGTCATTGTAATGACAAATTCAGGCATGTTAGTGTAGGGCTTTTAATTTTAAATGATGAAATTTGCGCAGAAAGTAACAGAGCCCTGATAAGAAAAACAGTCCAGTGTCGGTAGTTTGCGTATTGAAAGATCAAAAATTCTCTCTGTTCCAAAACTAATTTTAAACTAATGCCATGTCATTGCACAAATCTTTGAGATGTCATTGCCGAACTGATTCCAGAAGCTTATAAATATCAATTAGAGCGACTGCTGTGCAATGGTATTTGAGACATTGTGTAACAACTTGAAAATACAGCTTCCTCACTGCTGATGAAAGTCGAACCCACAAATTTTGAATTAGAAGTCAAACGCGCTAATCCGTTGCGTCACATCGGTTTTATGTCTACGAATTATTTAATTCATGATATAATGTTGATATTAACCTTTAATTTCCTTGATGCGAATTCTTCGTTCATGGTTTCATTGATTGATGTCGTTTTCGTAGTGTAGTGGTTATCACGTGGGCCTAACACGCGCAAGGTCCCCGGATCGAGACCGGGCGGAATCAGGTTTTAATTGGAATGTCATTAATTTAAAATGAGGTTTACTGGCAGTTGCGCATCGAAAACCGCAGGAATTAACATAGAAACCTGTGGTGCAGTGGTAGCGGCTCTGATCCCAGTTCATATTGTTGCGTGTTAAATTCACGTCAGGGTCACTTATTTTTGCAACACCTATTAATCTGTTATTAAATATAAACGGTATTCTAGGTTCTACCGTGATTTGAACACGGATCGCTGGATTCAAAGACCATAGTGCTAACCGTTACATCATAGAACCGAATTAGACCGACGAAGATGTGATTCGAACACACGCGGGCAGCGCCAAAGGGATTAGCAGTCCATCGCTTTAACCACTCGGCCACCTCGTCTTCAATTATATGTGCCGAGAGTAAAGTGCCAACAGATCCTTAACTAGTTGAGGGACGTTGTTGGTGCTCTTCAAAATGTCTTAGCAATCCTAATCCCCTGTAGAAGACATGATCAAGAATTGTTATCCGTGCATTTTTAACAGGTAGATGGAACGAATATTTTAATACCATTTGCGGTTAGCTAAGTCGGTAGAGCATGAGATTCTTAATCTCAGGGTCGTGGAATCGAACAACACATTGGGCTAACATAATTCTTTCTTAGCTTGCTATTACGTATAATCAATTATTTAACATTTTTCACTTACTTTATATATTAAATTCTAAAAGCACATCTATTTGATTATAATTGCTGTTTTAATCGAACAAAAGAGCGAATGTGCGTGAATTTCATATCTCTGAACTCAAATTGTCATTGTAATGACAAATTAAGACGTGTTAGTGTAGGGCTTTTAATTTTAAATGATGAAATTTGCGCAGAAAGTAACAGAGCCCTGATAAGAAAAACAGTCCAGTGTCGGTAGTTAGCGTATTGAAAGATCAAAAATTCTCTCTGTTCCAAAACTAATTTTAAACTAATGCCATCTCATTGCACAAATCTTTGAGATGTCATTGCCGAACTGATTCCAGAAGCTTATAAATATCATTTAGAGCGACTGCTGTGCAATGGTATTTGAGACATTGTGTAGTAACTTGAAAATACAGCTTCCTCACTGCTGATGAAAGTCGAACCCCTAAATTTAGAATTAGAAGTCAAACGCGCTAATCCGTTTTGTCACATCGATTTTATGTCTACGAATTATTTAATTCATGATATAATGTCGATATTAACCTTTAATTTGCTTGATGCGAATTCCTCATTCATGGTTTCATTGATTGATTGCGTTTCCGTAGTGTAGTGGTTATCACGTGCGCCTAACACGCGCAAGGTCCCCGGATCGAGCCCGGGCGGAAACAGGTTTTAATTGGAATGTCATTAATTTTAAATGAGCTTTAGTAGCAGTTGCGCATCGAAAACCGCCGGAATTAATATAGAAACCTGTGGTGCAGTGGTAGCGGCTCTGATCCCAGTTTATATTGTTTCGTGTTAAATTAACGTCAGGGTCACTTATATTTGCAACACTTATTAATCTGTAATTAATTATAAACAGTATTCTAGGTTCTACCGTGATTTGAACACGGATCGCTGGATTCAAAGTCCAGAGTGCTAACCGTTACACCATAGAACCGATGTAGACCGACGAAGATGGGATTCGAACCCACGCGGGCAGCGCCCAATGGATTAGCAGTCCATCGCCTTAACCACACGGCCACCTCGACTTCAATTATATGGGTCGAGAGTGAAGTGGGAACAGATCCTTAACTAGTTGAGGGACGTGGTTGGTGCTCTTCAAAATGTCTTAGCAATCCTAATCACCTGTAGAAGACATGATCAAGAATTGTTATCCGTGCATATTTAACTGGTAGATGCAACGAATTTTTTAATACTATTCCCGGCTAGCTCAGTCGGTAGAGCATGAGACTCTTCATTTCCGGGTCGTGGAATCAAACACCACATTGGGCGAATTGTTGTTACTGGCCTCAATGTATCCCAGAGAAACCAGAGAAAGCTAAGAATGCAGAGCAACGTTGGACTTGCAATTCAAAGTTAAACTTTGTCGTCTTTAACATTGATATGAAAACAGCTAACATAATTCTTTCTTAGGTTTCTATTACGTTTAATCAATTATTTAACATTTTTCACTTACTTTATATATTAAATTCTAAAAGCACATCTATTTGATTATAATTGCTGTTTTAATCAAACAAAAGAGCGAATGTGCGTGAATTTCAGATCTCTGAACTCAAATTGTCATTGTAATGACAAATTAAGGCGTGTTAGTGTAGGGCTTTTAATTTTAAATGATGAAATTTGCGCATAAAGTAACAGAGCCCTGATAAGAAAAACAGTCCAGTGTCGGTAGTTAGCGTATTGAAAGATCAAAAATTCTCTCTGTTCCAAAACCAATTTTAAACTAATGCCATGTCATTGCACAAATCTTTGAGATGTCATTGCCGAACTGATTCCAGAAGCTTATTAATATCAATTAGAGCGACTGCTGTGCAATGGTATTTGAGACATTGTGTAACAACTTGAAAATACAGCTTCCTCACTGCTGATGAAAGTCGAACCCACAAATTTTGAATTAAAAGTCAAACGCGCTAATCCGTTGCGTCACATCGGTTTTATGTCTACGAATTATTTAATTCATGATATAACGTTGATATTAACCTTCAATTTGCTTGATGCGAATTCTTTGTTCATGGTTTCATTGATTGATGGCGTTTTCGTAGTGTAGTGGTTATCACGTGGGCCTAACACGCGCAAGGTCCCCGGTTCGAGAACGGGCGGAATCAGGTTTTAATTGGAATGTCATTAATTTAAAATGAGGTTTACTGGCAGTTGCGCATCGAAAACCGCCGGTATTAATATAGAAACCTGTGGAGCAGTGGTAGCGGCTCTGATCCCAGTTTATATTGTTTCGTGTTAAATTAACGTCAGGGTCACTTATATTTGCAACACTTATTAATCTGTAATTAATTATAAACAGTATTCTAGGTTCTACCGTGATTTGAACACGGATCGCTGGATTCAAAGTCCAGAGTGCTAACCGTTACACCATAGAACCGATGTAGACCGACGAAGATGGGATTCGAACCCACGCGGGCAGCGCCCAATGGATTAGCAGTCCATCGCCTTAACCACACGGCCACCTCGACTTCAATTATATGGGTCGAGAGTGAAGTGGGAACAGATCCTTAACTAGTTGAGGGACGTGGTTGGTGCTCTTCAAAATGTCTTAGCAATCCTAATCACCTGTAGAAGACATGATCAAGAATTGTTATCCGTGCATATTTAACTGGTAGATGCAACGAATTTTTTAATACTATTCCCGGCTAGCTCAGTCGGTAGAGCATGAGACTCTTCATTTCCGGGTCGTGGAATCAAACACCACATTGGGCGAATTGTTGTTACTGGCCTCAATGTATCCCAGAGAAACCAGAGAAAGCTAAGAATGCAGAGCAACGTTGGACTTGCAATTCAAAGTTAAACTTTGTCGTCTTTAACATTGATATGAAAACAGCTAACATAATTCTTTCTTAGGTTTCTATTACGTTTAATCAATTATTTAACATTTTTCACTTACTTTATATATTAAATTCTAAAAGCACATCTATTTGATTATAATTGCTGTTTTAATCAAACAAAAGAGCGAATGTGCGTGAATTTCAGATCTCTGAACTCAAATTGTCATTGTAATGACAAATTAAGGCGTGTTAGTGTAGGGCTTTTAATTTTAAATGATGAAATTTGCGCATAAAGTAACAGAGCCCTGATAAGAAAAACAGTCCAGTGTCGGTAGTTAGCGTATTGAAAGATCAAAAATTCTCTCTGTTCCAAAACCAATTTTAAACTAATGCCATGTCATTGCACAAATCTTTGAGATGTCATTGCCGAACTGATTCCAGAAGCTTATTAATATCAATTAGAGCGACTGCTGTGCAATGGTATTTGAGACATTGTGTAACAACTTGAAAATACAGCTTCCTCACTGCTGATGAAAGTCGAACCCACAAATTTTGAATTAAAAGTCAAACGCGCTAATCCGTTGCGTCACATCGGTTTTATGTCTACGAATTATTTAATTCATGATATAACGTTGATATTAACCTTCAATTTGCTTGATGCGAATTCTTTGTTCATGGTTTCATTGATTGATGGCGTTTTCGTAGTGTAGTGGTTATCACGTGGGCCTAACACGCGCAAGGTCCCCGGTTCGAGAACGGGCGGAATCAGGTTTTAATTGGAATGTCATTAATTTAAAATGAGGTTTACTGGCAGTTGCGCATCGAAAACCGCCGGTATTAATATAGAAACCTGTGGAGCAGTGGTAGCGGCTCTGATCCCAGTTGATATTGTTTCGTGTTAAATTAACTTCAGGGTCACTTATATTTGCAACACTTATTAATCTGTTATTAATTATAAACGGTATTCTAGGTTCTACCGTGATTTGAACACGGATCGCTGGATTCAAAGTCCAGAGTGCTAACCGTTACACCATAGAACCGATGTAGACCGACGAAGATGGAATTCGAACCCACGCGGGCAGCGCCCAATTGATTAGCAGTCCATCGCCTTAACCACTCGGCCTCCTCATCTTCAATTATATGGGCCGAGAGTAAAGTGGGAACAGATCCTTAACTAGTTGAGGGACGTGGTTGGTGCTCTTCAAAATGTCTTAGCAATCCTAATCACCTGTAGAAGACACGATCAAGAATTGTTATCCGTGCATATTTAACTGGTTGATGCAACGAATTTTTTAATACTATTCTCGGGTAGCTCAGTCGGTAGAGCATGAGACTCTTCATCTCAGGGTCGTGGAATCGAACACCACATTGGGCGAATTGTTGTTACTGGCCTCAATGTATCGCAGAGAAAGCACAGAAAGCTAAGAATGCAGAGCAACGTTGGACTTGCAATTCAAAGTTAAACTTTGTCGTCTTTAACATTGATTTGAAAACAGCTAACATAATTCTTTCTTAGGTTGCTATTACGGTTAATCAATTATTTAACATTTTTCACTTACTTTATATATTAAATTCTAAAAGCACATCTACTTGATTATAATTGCTGTTTTAATGAAACAAAAGAGCGAATGTGCGTGAATTTCATATCTCTGAACTCAAATTGTCATTGTAATGACAAATTAAGGCGTGTTAGTGTAGGGCTTTTAATTTTAAATGATGAAATTTGCGCAGAAAGTAACAGAGCCCTGATAAGAAAAACAGTCCAGTGTCGGTAGTTAGCGTATTGAAAGATCAAAAATTCTCTCTGTTCCAAAACTAATTTTAAACTAATGCCATGTCATTGCACAAATCTTTGAGATGTCATTGCCGAACTGATTCCAGAAGCTTATAAATATCAATTAGAGCGACTGCTGTGCAATGGTATTTGAGACATTGTGTAACAACTTGAAAATACGTTGAGGGACGTGGTTGGCGCTCTTCAAAATGTCTTAGCAATCCTAATGTTCTGTAGATGACATGATCAAGAATTGTTATCCGTGCATATTTAACTGGTTGATGCAACGAATTTTTTAATACTATTCTCGGCTAGCTCAGTCGGTAGAGCATGAGACTCTTCATCTCAGGGTCGTGGAATCGAACACCACATTGGGCGAATTGTTGTTACTGGCCTCAATGTATCGCAGAGAAAGCACAGAAAGCTAAGAATGCAGAGCAACGTTGAACTTGCAATTCAAAGTTAAACTTTGTCGACTTTAACATTGATTTGAAAACAGCTAACATAATTCTTTCTTAGGTTGCTATTACGGTTAATCAATTATTTAACATTTTTCACTTACTTTATATATTAAATTCTAAAAGCACATCTACTTGATTATAATTGCTGTTTTAATGAAACAAAAGAGCGAATGCGCGTAAAATTCATATCTCTGAACACAAATTGTCATTGTAATGACAATTTAAGGCGTGTCAGTGTAGGGCTTTTAATTTTAAATGATGAAATTTGCGCATAAAGTAACAGAGCCCTGATAAGAAAAAGAGTCCAGTGTTGATAGTTAGTGTATTGAAAGATCAAAAATTCTCTCTGGTCCAAAACTAGTTTTAAACTAATGCCATGTCATTGCACAAATCTTTGAGATGTCATGGCCGAACTGATTCAAGGAGCTTATAAATATCAATTAGAGCGACTGCCGTGCAATGGTATTTGAGACATTGTGTAACAACTTGAAACAACAGCTTCCTCACTGCTGATGAAAGTCGAACATACAAATTTTGAATTAGAAGTCAAACGCGCTAATCCGTTGCGTCACATCGGTTTTATGTCTACGAATTATTTAATTCATGATATAATGTTGATATTAACCTTTAATTTCCTTGATGCGAATTCTTCGTTCATGGTTTCATTGATTGATGTCGTTTTCGTAGTGTAGTGGTTATCACGTGGGCCTAACACGCGCAAGGTCCCCGGATCGAGACCGGGCGGAATCAGGTTTTAATTGGAATGTCATTAATTTAAAATGAGGTTTACTGGCAGTTGCGCATCGAAAACCGCAGGAATTAACATAGAAACCTGTGGTGCAGTGGTAGCGGCTCTGATCCCAGTTCATATTGTTGCGTGTTAAATTAACGTCAGGGTCACTTATATTTGCAACACTTATTAATCTCTTATTAAATATAAACGGTATTCGAGGTTCTACCGTGATTTGAACACGGATCGCTTGATTCAAAGTCCAGAGTGCTAACCGTTACACCACAGAACCGATGTAGACCGACGAAGATGGGATTCGAACCCACGCGGGCAGCGCCCAATGGATAAGCAGTCGATCGCCTTAACCACACGGCCACCTCGTCTTCAATTATATGGGTCGAGAGTAAAGTGGGAACAGATCCTTAACTAGTTGAGGGACGTGGTTGGTGCTCTTCAAAATGTCTTAGCAATCCTAATCACCTGTAGAAGACATGATCAAGAATTGTTATCCGTGCATATTTAACTGGTTGATGCAACGAATTTTTTAATACTATTCCCGGCTAGCTCAGTCGGTAGAGCATGAGACTCTTCATCTCCGGGTCGTGGAATCAAACACCACATTGGGCGAATTGTTGTTACTGGCCTCAATGTATCGCAGAGAAAGCAGAGAAAGCTAAGAATGCAGAGCAACGTTGGACTTGCAATTCAAAGTTAAACTTTGTCGTCTTTAACATTGATATGAAAACAGCTAACATAATTCTTTCTTAGGTTTCTATTACGTTTAATCAATTATTTAACATTTTTCACTTACTTTATATATTAAATTCTAAAAGCACATCTATTTGATTATAATTGCTGTTTTAATCAAACAAAAGAGCAAATGTGCGTGAATTTCAGATCTCTGAACTCAAATTGTCATTGTAATGACAAATTAAGGCGTGTTAGTGTAGGGCTTTTAATTTTAAATGATGAAATTTGCGCAGAAAGTAACAGAGCCCTGATAAGAAAAACAGTCCAGTGTTGGTAGTTAGCGTATTGAAAGATCAAAAATTCTCTCTGTTCCAAAACTAATTTTAAACTAATGCCATGTCATTGCACAAATCTTTGAGATGTCATTGCCGAACTGATTCCAGAAGCTTATTAATATCAATTAGAGCGACTGCTGTGCAATGGTATTTGAGACATTGTGTAACAACTTGAAAATACAGCTTCCTCACTGCTGATGAAAGTCGAACCCACAAATTTTGAATTAAAAGTCAAACGCGCTAATCCGTTGCGTCACATCGGTTTTATGTCTACGAATTATTTAATTCATGATATAATGTCGATATTAACCTTTAATTTGCTTGATGCGAATTCTTCGTTCATGGTTTCATTGATTGATTGCGTTTTCGTAGTGTAGTGGTTATCACGTGCGCCTAACACGCGCAAGGTCCCCGGATCGAGACCGGGCGGAATCAGGTTTTAATTGGAATGTCATTAATTTAAAATGAGCTTTACTGGCAGTTGCGCATCGAAAACCGCAGGAATTAACATAGAAACCTGTGGTGCAGTGGTAGCGGCTCTGATCCCAGTTTCATATTGTTGCGTGTTAAATTCACGTCAGGGTCACTTATTTTTGCAACACTTATTAATCTGTAATTAAATATAAACGGTATTCTAGGTTCTGCCGTGATTTGAACACGGATCGCTGGATTCAAAGTCCAGAGTGCTAACCGTTACACCATAGAACCGAATTAGACCGACGAAGATGGGATTCGAACGGACGCGGGCAGCGCCCAATGGATTAGCAGTCCATCGCTTTAACCACTCGGTCACCTGGTCTTCAATTATATGGGCCGAGAGTAAAGTGCGAACAGATCCTTATCTAGTTGAGGGACGTGGTTGGTGCTCTTCAAAAGGTCTTAGCAATCCTAATCCCCTGTAGAAGACATGATCAAGAATTGTTATCCGTGCATTTTTAACAGGTAGATGGAACGAATTTTTTAATACCATTTGCGGTAAGCTCAGTTGGTAGAGCATGAGACTCTTAATCTCATGGTCGTGGAATCGAACACCACATCGGGCGAATTGTTGTTACTGGCCTCAATGTATCGTAGAAAAAGCACAGAAAGCTAAGAATGCAGAGCAACGTTGGACTTGCTATTCAAAGTTAAACTTTGTCGTCTTTAACATTGATATGAAAACAGCTAACATAATTCTTTCTTAGGTTGCTATTACGTTTAATCAATTATTTAACATTTTTCACTTACTTTATATATTAAATTCTAAAAGCACATCTATTTGATTATAATTGCTGTTTTAATCAAACAAAAGAGCGAATGTGCGTGAATTTCATATCTCTGAACTCAAATTGTCATTGTAATGACAAATTAAGGCGTGTTAGTGTAGGGCTTTTAATTTTAAATGATGAAATTTGCGCAGAAAGTAACAGAGCCCTGATAAGAAAAACAGTCCAGTGTCGGTAGTTAGAAAGATCAAAAATTCTCTCTGTTCCAAAACTAATTTTAAACTAATGCCATGTCATTGCACAAATCTTTGAGATGTCATTGCCGAACTGATTCCAGAAGCTTATAAATATCATTTAGAGCGACTGCTGTGCAATGGTATTTGAGACATTGTGTAGTAACTTGAAAATACAGCTTCCTCACTGCTGATGAAAATCGAACCCCTAAATTTTGAATTAGAAGTCAAACGCGCTAATCCGTTTAGTCACATCGATTTTATGTCTACGAATTATTTAATTCATGATATAATGTCGATATTAACCTTTAATTTGCTTGATGCGAATTCCTCATTCATGGTTTCATTGATTGTTTGCGTTTCCGTAGTGTAGTAGTTATCACGTGCGCCTAACACGCGCAAGGTCCCCGGATCCAGACCGGGCGGAAACAGGTTTTAATTGGAATGTCATTAATTTTAAATGAGATTTAGTAGCAGTTGCGCATCGAAAACCGCCGGAATTAATATAGAAACCTGTGGTGCAGTGGTAGCGGCTCTGATCCCAGTTCATATTGGTTCGTGTTAAATTAACGTCAGGGTCACTTATATTTGCAACACTTATTAATCTCTTATTAAATATAAGCGGTATTCTAGGTTCTACCGTGATTTGAACACAGATCGCTGGATTCAAAGTCCAGAGTGCTAACCGTTACACCATAGAACCGATGTAGACCGACGAAGATGGGATTCGAACCCACGCGGGCAGCGCCCAATTGATTAGCAGTCCATCGCCTTAACCACTCGGCCACCTCGTCTTCAATTATATGGGCCGAGAGTAAAGTGGGAACAGATCCTTAACTAGTTGAGGGACGTGGTTGGTGCTCTTCAAAATGTCTTAGCACTCCTAATCACCTGTAGAAGACATGATCAAGAATTGTTATCCGTGCATATTTAACTGGTTGATGCAACGAATTTTTTAATACTATTCCCGGCTAGCTCAGTCGGTAGAGCATGAGACTCTTAATCTCAGGGTCGTGGAATCGAACACCACATTGGGCGAATTGTTGTTACTGGCCTCAATGTATCGCAGAGAAAGCACAGAAAGCTAAGAATGCAGAGCAACGTTGGACTTGCAATTCAAAGTTAAACTTTGTCGTCTTTAACATTGATATGAAAACAGCTAACATAATTCTTTCTTAGGTTGCTATTACGTTTAATCAATTATTTAACATTTTTCACTTACTTTATATATTAAATTCTAAAAACACATCTATTTGATTATAATTGCTGTTTTAATCGAACAAAAGAGCGAATGTGCGTGAATTTCATATCTCTGAACTCAAATTGTCATTGTAATGACAAATTAAGGCGTGTTAGTGTAGGGCTTTTAATTTTAAATGATGAAATTTGCGCAGAAAGTAACAGAGCCCTGATAAGAAAAACAGTCCAGTGTCGGTAGTTAGCGTATTGAAAGATCAAAAATTCTCTCTGTTCCAAAACTAATTTTAAACTAATGCCATGTCATTGCACAAATCTTTGAGATGTCATTGCCGAACTGATTCCAGAAGCTTATAAATATCAATTAGAGCGACTGCTGTGCAATGGTATTTGAGACATTGTGTAACAACTTGAAAATACAGCTTCCTCACTGCTGATGAAAGTCGAACCCCTAAATTTTGAATTAGAAGTCAAACGCGCTAATCCGTTTGGTCACATCGGTTTTATGTCTACGAATTATTTAATTCATGATATAATGTCGATATTAACCTTTAATTTGCTTGATGCGAATTCCTCATTCATGGTTTCATTGATTGATTGCGTTTCCGTAGTGTAGTGGTTATCACGTGCGCCTAACACGCGCAAGGTCCCCGGATCGAGACCGTGCGGAAACAGGTTTTAATTGGAATGTCATTAATTTTAAATGAGCTTTAGTAGCAGTTGCGCATCGAAAACCGCCGGAATTAATATAGAAACCTGTGGTGCAGTGGTAGCGGCTCTGATCCCAGTTTATATTGTTTCGTGTTAAATTAACGTCAGGGTCACTTATATTTGCAACACTTATTAATCTGTAATTAAATATAAACGGTATTCTAGGTTCTACCGTGATTTGAACACGGATCGCTGGATTCAAAGTCCAGAGTGCTAACCGTTACACCATAGAACCGATGTAGACCGACGAAGATGGGATTCGAACCGACGCGGGCAGCGCCCAATGGATTAGCAGTCCATCGCCTTAACCACTCGGCCACCTCGTCTTCAATTATATGGGCCGAGAGTAAAGTGCGAACAGATCCTTAACTAGTTGAGGGACGTGGTTGGTGCTCTTCAAAATGTCTTAGCAATCCTAATCACCTGTAGAAGACATGATCAAGAATTGTTATCCGTGCATATTTAACAGGTTGATGCAACGAATTTTTTAATACTATTCCCGGCTAGCTCAGTCGGTAGAGCATGAGACTCTTAATCTCAGGGTCGTGGAATCGAACACCACATTGGGCGAATTGTTGTTACTGGCCTCAATGTATCGCAGAGAAAGCAGAGAAAGCTAAGAATGCAGAGCAACGTTGGACTTGCAATTCAAAGTTAAACTTTGTCGTCTTTAACTTTGATATGAAAACAGCTAACATAATTCTTTCTTAGGTTTCTATTACGTTTAATCAATTATTTAACATTTTTCACTTACTTTATATATTAAATTCTAAAAGCACATCTATTTGATTATAATTGCTGTTTTAATCAAACAAAAGAGCAAATGTGCGTGAATTTCAGATCTCTGAACTCAAATTGTCATTGTAATGACAAATTAAGGCGTGTTAGTGTAGGGCTTTTAATTTTAAATGATGAAATTTGCGCAGAAAGTAACAGAGCCCTGATAAGAAAAACAGTCCAGTGTCGGTAGTTAGCGTATTGAAAGATCAAAAATTCTCTCTGTTCCAAAACTAATTTTAAACTAATGCCATGTCATTGCACAAATCTTTGAGATGTCATTGCCGAACTGATTCCAGAAGCTTATTAATATCAATTAGAGCGACTGCTGTGCAATGGTATTTGAGACATTGTGTAACAACTTGAAAATACAGCTTCCTCACTGCTGATGAAAGTCGAACCCACAAATTTTGAATTAAAAGTCAAACGCGCTAATCCGTTGCGTCACATCGGTTTTATGTCTACGAATTATTTAATTCATGATATAATGTCGATATTAACCTTTAATTTGCTTGATGCGAATTCCTCATTCATGGTTTCATTGATTGATTGCGTTTCCGTAGTGTAGTGGTTATCACGTGCGCCTGACACGCTTAAGGTCCCCGGATCGAGCCCGGGTGGAAACAGGTTTTAATTGGAATGTCATTAATTTTAAATGAGCTTTAGTAGCAGTTGCGCATCGAAAACCGCCGGAATTAATATAGAAACCTGTGGTGCAGTGGTAGCGGCTCTGATCCCAGTTTATATTGTTTCGTGTTAAATTAACGTCAGGGTCACTTATATTTGCAACACTTATTAATCTGTAATTAAATATAAACGGTATTCTAGGTTCTACCGTGATTTGAACACGGATCGCTGGATTCAAAGTCCAGAGTGCTAACCGTTACACCATAGAACCGATGTAGACCGACGAAGATGGGATTCGAACCCACGCGGGCAGCGCCCAATGGATTAGCAGTCCATCGCCTTAACCACTCGGCCACCTCGTCTTCAATTATATGGGCCGAGAGTAAAGTGGGAACAGATCCTTAACTAGTTGAGGGACGTGGTTGGTGCTCTTCAAAATGTCTTAGCAATCCTAATCACCTGTAGAAGACATGATCAAGAATTGTTATCCGTGCATATTTAACTGGTTGATGCAACGAATTTTTTAATACTATTCCCGGCTAGCTCAGTCGGTAGAGCATGAGACTCTTAATCTCAGGGTCGTGGAATCGAACACCACATTGGGCGAATTGTTGTTACTGGCCTCAATGTATCGCAGAGAAAGCACAGAAAGCTAAGAATGCAGAGCAACGTTGGACTTGCAATTCAAAGTTAAACTTTGTCGTCTTTAACATTGATATGAAAACAGCTAACATAATTCTTTCTTAGGTTGCTATTACGTTTAATCAATTATTTAACATTTTTCACTTACTTTATATATTAAATTCTAAAAGCACATCTATTTGATTATAATTGCTGTTTTAATCAAACAAAAGAGCGAATGTGCGTGAATTTCATATCTCTGAACTCAAATTGTCATTGTAATGACAAATTAAGGCGTGTTAGTGTAGGGCTTTTAATTTTAAATGATGAAATTTGCGCAGAAAGTAACAGAGCCCTGATAAGAAAAACAGTCCAGTGTTGGTAGTTAGCGTATTGAAAGATCAAAAATTCTCTCTGTTCCAAAACTAATTTTAAACTAATGCCATGTCATTGCACAAATCTTTGAGATGTCATTGCCGAACTGATTCAAGAGCTTATAAATATCAATTAGAGCGACTGCTGTGCAATGGTATTTGAGACATTGTGTAACAACTTGAAAATACAGCTTCCTCACTGCTGATGAAAGTCGAACCCTACAAATTTTGAATTAGAAGTCAAACGCGCTAATCCGTTGCGTCACATCGGTTTTATGTCTACGAATTATTTAATTCATGATATAATGTCGATATTAACCTTTAATTTGCTTGATGCGAATTCCTCATTCATGGTTTCATTGATTGATTGCGTTTCCGTAGTGTAGTGGTTATCACGTGCGCCTAACACGCGCAAGGTCCCCGGATCGAGACCGGGCGGAAACAGGTTTTAATTGGAATGTCATTAATTTAAAATGAGCTTTAGTAGCAGTTGCGCATCGAAAACCGCCGGAATTAATATAGAAACCTGTGGTGCAGTGGTAGCGGCTCTGATCCCAGTTTATATTGTTTCGTGTTAAATTAACGTCAGGGTCACTTATATTTGCAACACTTATTAATCTGTAATTAAATATAAACGGTATTCTAGGTTCTACCGTGATTTGAACACGGATCGCTGGATTCAAAGTCCAGAGTGCTAACCGTTACACCATAGAACCGATGTAGACCGACGAAGATGGGATTCGAACCCACGCGGGCAGCGCCCAATGGATTAGCAGTCCATCGCCTTAACCACTCGGCCACCTCGTCTTCAATTATATGGGCCGAGAGTAAAGTGCGAACAGATCCTTAACTAGTTGAGGGACGTGGTTGGTGCTCTTCAAAATGTCTTAGCAATCCTAATCACCTGTAGAAGACATGATCAAGAATTGTTATCCGTGCATATTTAACAGGTAGATGCAACGAATTTTTTAATAGCATTCCCGGCTATCTCAGTCGGTAGAGCATGAGACTCTTAATCTCAGGGTCGTGGAATCGAACACCATATTGGACGAATTGTTGTTACTGGCCTCAATGTATCGCAGAGAAAGCAGAGAAAGCTAAGAATGCAGAGCAACGTTGGACTTGCAATTCAAAGTTAAACTTTGTCGTCTTTAACATTGATATGAAAACAGCTAACATAATTCTTTCTTAGGTTGCTATTACGTTTAATCAATTATTTAACATTTTTCACTTACTTTATATATTAAATTCTAAAAACACATCTATTTGATTATAATTGCTGTTTTAATCGAACAAAAGAGCGAATGTGCGTGAATTTCATATCTCTGAACTCAAATTGTCATTGTAATGACAAATTAAGGCGTGTTAGTGTAGGGCTTTTAATTTTAAATGATGAAATTTGCGCAGAAAGTAACAGAGCCCTGATAAGAAAAACAGTCCAGTGTCGGTAGTTAGCGTATTGAAAGATCAAAAATTCTCTCTGTTCCAAAACTAGTTTTAAACTAATGCCATGTCATTGCACAAATCTTTGAGATGTCATGGCCGAACTGATTCCAGAGCTTATAAATATCAATTAGAGCGACTGCTGTGCAATGGTATTTGAGACATTGTGTAACAACTTGAAAATACAGCTTCCTCACTGCTGATGAAAGTCGAACCCTACAATTTTGAATTAGAAGTCAAACGCGCTAATCCGTTGCGTCACATCGGTTTTATGTCTACGAATTATTTAATTCATGATATAATGTCGATATTAACCTTTAATTTGCTTGATGCGAATTCCTCATTCATGGTTTCATTGATTGATTGCGTTTCCGTAGTGTAGTGGTTATCACGTGCGGCCTAACACGCGCAAGGTCCCCGGATCGAGACCGGGCGGAATCAGGTTTTAATTGGAATGTCATTAATTTAAAATGAGCTTTACTGGCAGTTGCGCATCGAAAACCGCAGGAATTAATATAGAAACCTGTGGTGCAGTGGTAGCGGCTCTGATCCCAGTTTATATTGTTGCGTGTTAAATTAACGTCAGGGTCACTTATATTTGCAACACTTATTAATCTGTAATTAAATATAAACGGTATTCTAGGTTCTACCGTGATTTGAACACGGATCGCTGGATTCAAAGTCCAGAGTGCTAACCGTTACACCATAGAACCGAATTAGACCGACGAAGATGGGATTCGAACCCACGCGGGCAGCGCCCAATGGATTAGCAGTCCATCGCCTTAACCACTCGGCCACCTCGTCTTCAATTATATGGGCCGAGAGTAAAGTGCGAACAGATCCTTAACTAGTTGAGGGACGTGGTTGGTGCTCTTCAAAATGTCTTAGCAATCCTAATCACCTGTAGAAGACATGATCAAGAATTGTTATCCGTGCATATTTAACTGGTAGATGCAACGAATTTTTTAATACTATTCCCGGCTAGCTCAGTCGGTAGAGCATGAGACTCTTAATCTCAGGGTCGTGGAATCGAACACCACATTGGGCGAATTGTTGTTACTGGCCTCAATGTATCGCAGAGAAAGCACAGAAAGCTAAGAATGCAGAGCAACGTTGGACTTGCAATTCAAAGTTAAACTTTGTCGTCTTTAACATTGATTTGAAAACAGCTAACATAATTCTTTCTTAGGTTGCTATTACGGTTAATCAATTATTTAACATTTTTCACTTACTTTATATATTAAATTCTAAAAGCACATCTATTTGATTATAATTGCTGTTTTAATCAAACAAAAGAGCGAATGTGCGTGAATTTCAGATCTCTGAACTCAAATTGTCATTGTAATGACAAATTAAGGCGTGTTAGTGTAGGGCTTTTAATTTTAAATGATGAAATTTGCGCAGAAAGTAACAGAGCCCTGATAAGAAAAACAGTCCAGTGTCGGTAGTTAGCGTATTGAAAGATCAAAAATTCTCTCTGTTCCAAAACTAATTTTAAACTAATGCCATGTCATTGCACAAATCTTTGAGATGTCATTGCCGAACTGATTCCAGAAGCTTATAAATATCAATTAGAGCGACTGCTGTGCAATGGTATTTGAGACATTGTGTAACAACTTGAAAATACAGCTTCCTCACTGCTGATGAAAGTCGAACATAGAAATTTTGAATTAGAAGTCAAACGCGCTAATCCGTTGGGTCACATCGGTTTTGTGTCTACGAATTATTTAATTCATGATATAATGTTGATATTAACCTTCAAGTTCCTTTATGCGAATTCTTTCGTTCATGGTTTCATTGATTGATGGCGTTTTCGTAGTGTAGTGGTTATCACGTGGGCCTAACACGCGCAAGGTCCCCGGTTCGAGACCGGGCGGAAACAGGTTTTAATTGGAATGTCATTAATTTTAAATGAGCTTTAGTAGCAGTTGCGAATCAAAAACCGTCGGAATTAATATACAAACCTGTGGTGCACTGGTAGTGGCTCTGATCCCAGTTTATATTGTTTCGTGTTAAATTAACGTCAGGGTCACTTATATTTGCAACACTTATTTATCTGTTATTAAATATAAACGGTATTCTAGGTTCCACCGTGATTTGAACACGGATCGCTGGATTCAAAGTCCAGAGTGCTAACTGTTACACCATAGAACCGATGTAGACCGACGAAGATGGGATTCGAACCCACGCGGGCAGCGCCCAATGGATTAGCAGTCCATCGCCTTAACCACTCGGCCACCTCGTCTTCAATTATATGGGCCCAGAGTAAAGTGCGAACAGATCCTTAACTAGTTGAGGGACGTGGTTGGTGCTCTTCAAAATGTCTTAGCAATCCTAATCACCTGTAGAAGACATGATCAAGAATTGTTATCCGTGCATATTTAACTGGTTGATGCAACGAATTTTTTAATACTATTCCCGGCTAGCTCAGTCGGTAGAGCATGAGACTCTTCATCTCAGGGTCGTGGAATCGAACACCACATTGGGCGAATTGTTGTTACTGGCCTCAATGTATCGCAGAGAAAGCAGAGAAAGCTAAGAATGCAGAGCAACGTTGGACTTGCAATTCAAAGTTAAACTTTGTCGTCTTTAACATTGATATGAAAACAGCTAACATAATTCTTTCTTAGGTTGCTATTACGTTTAATCAATTATTTAACATTTTTCACTTACTTTATATATTAAATTCTAAAAACACATCTATTTGATTATAATTGCTGTTTTAATCAAACAAAAGAGCGAATGTGCGTGAATTTCATATCTCTGAACTTAAATTGTCATTGTAATGACAATTTAAGGCGTGGTAGTGTAGGGCTTTTAATTTTAAATGATGAAATTTGCGCAGAAAGTAACAGAGCCCTGATAAGAAAAAGAGTCCAGTGTTGATAGTTAGCGTATTGAAAGATCAAAAATTCTCTCTGTTCCAAAACTAGTTTTAAACTAATGCCATGTCATTGCACAAATCTTTGAGATGTCATGGCCGAACTGATTCCAGGAGCTTATAAATATCAATTAGAGCGACTGCTGTGCAATGGTATTTGAGACATTGTGTAACAACTTGAAAATACAGCTTCCTCACTGCTGATGAAAGTCGAACATACAAATTTTGAATTAGAAGTCAAACGCGCTAATCCGTTGCGTCACATCGGTTTTATGTCTACGAATTATTTAATTCATGATATAATGTTGATATTAACCTTTAATTTCCTTGATGCGAATTCTTCGTTCATGGTTTCATTGATTGATGGCGTTTTCGTAGTGTAGTGGTTATCACGTGCGCCTAACACGCGCAAGGTCCCCGGTTCGAGACCGGGCGGAATCAGGTTTTAATTGGAATGTCATTAATTTAAAATGAGGTTTACTGGCAGTTGCGCATCGAAAACCGCCGGAATTAATATAGAAACCTGTGGTGCAGTGGTAGCGGCTCTGATCCCAGTTTATATTGTTTCGTGTTAAATTAACGTCAGGGTCACTTATATTTGCAACACTTATTTATCTGTTATTAAATATAAACGGTATTCTAGGTTCTACCGTGATTTGAACACGGATCGCTGGATTCAAAGTCCAGAGTGCTAACCGTTACACCATAGAACCGATGTAGACCGACGAAGATGGGATTCGAACCCACGCGGGCAGCGCCCAATGGATTAGCAGTCCATCGCCTTAACCACTCGGCCACCTCGTCTTCAATTATATGGGCCGAGAGTAAATTGGGAACAGATCCTTAACTAGTTGAGGGACGTGGTTGGTGCTCTTCAAAATGTCTTAGCAATCCTAATCACCTGTAGAAGACATGATCAAGAATTGTTATCCGTGCATATTTAACTGGTTGATGCAACGAATTTTTTAATACTATTCCCGGCTAGCTCAGTCGGTAGAGCATGAGACTCTTAATCTCAGGGTCGTGGAATCGAACACCACATTGGGCGAATTGTTGTTACTGGCCTCAATGTATCGCAGAGAAAGCACAGAAAGCTAAGAATGCAGAGCAACGTTGGACTTGCAATTCAAAGTTAAACTTTGTCGTCTTTAACATTGATATGAAAACAGCTAACATAATTCTTTCTTAGGTTGCTATTACGTTTAATCAATTATTTAACATTTTTCACTTACTTTATATATTAAATTCTAAAAACACATCCATTTGATTATAATTGCTGTTTTAATCAAACAAAAGAGCGAATGTGCGTGAATTTCATATCTCTGAACTTAAATTGTCATTGTAATGACAATTTAAGGCGTGGTAGTGTAGGGCTTTTAATTTTAAATGATGAAATTTGCGCAGAAAGTAACAGAGCCCTGATAAGAAAAAGAGTCCAGTGTTGATAATTAGCGTATTGAAAGATCAAAAATTCTCTCTGTTCCAAAACTAGTTTTAAACTAATGCCATGTCATTGCACAAATCTTTGAGATGTCATGGCCGAACTGATTCCAGGAGCTTATAAATATCAATTAGAGCGACTGCTGTGCAATGGTATTTGAGACATTGTGTAACAACTTGAAAATACAGCTTCCTCACTGCTGATGATAGTCGAACCTACAAATTTTGAATTAGAAGTCAAACGCGCTAATCCGTTGGGTCACATCGGTTTTGTGTCTACGAATTATTTAATTCATGATATAATGTTGATATTAACCTTCAAGTTCCTTTATGCGAATTCTTCGTTCATGGTTTCATTGATTGATGGCGTTTTCGTAGTGTAGTGGTTATCACGTGGGCCTAACACGCGCAAGGTCCCCGGTTCGAGACCGGGCGGAAACAGGTTTTAATTGGAATGTCATTAATTTTAAATGAGCTTTAGTAGCAGTTGCGAATCGAAAACCGTCGGAATTAATATACAAACCTGTGGTGCAGTGGTAGCGGCTCTGATCCCAGTTTATATTGTTTCGTGTTAAATTAACGTCAGGGTCACTTATATTTGCAACACTTATTAATCTGTAATTAAATATAAACGGTATTCTAGGTTCTACCCGTGATTTGAACACGGATCGCTGGATTCAAAGTCCAGAGTGCTAACCGTTACACCATAGAACCGATGTAGACCGACGAAGATGGGATTCGAACCCACGCGGGCAGCGCCCAATGGATTAGCAGTCCATCGCCTTAACCACTCGGCCACCTCGTCTTCAATTATATGGGCCGAGAGTAAATTGGGAACAGATCCTTAACTGGTTGAGGGACGTGGTTGGTGCTCTTCAAAATGTCTTAGCAATCCTAATCACCTGTAGAAGACATGATCAAGAATTGTTATCCGTGCATATTTAACTGGTTGATGCAACGAATTTTTTAATACTATTCCCGGCTAGCTCAGTCGGTAGAGCATGAGACTCTTAATCTGAGGGTCGTCAAATCGAACACCACATTGGGCGAATTGTTGTTACTGGCCTCAATGTATCGCAGAGAAAGCACAGAAAGCTAAGAATGCAGAGCAACGTTGGACTTGCAAATTAAAGTTAAATTTTGTCGTCTTTAACATTGATATGAAAACAGCTAACATAATTCTTTCTTAGGTTGCTATTACGTTTAATCAATTATTTAACATTTTTCACTTACTTTATATATTAAATTCTAAAAACACATCCATTTGATTATAATTGCTGTTTTAATCAAACTAAAGAGCGAATGTGCGTAAAATTCATATCTCTGAACACAAATTGTCATTGTAATGACAATTTAAGGCGTGTCAGTGTAGGGCTTTTAATTTCAAATAATGAAATTTGCGCAGAAAGTAACAGAGCTCTGATAAGAAAAACAGTCCAGTGTTGATAGTTAGCGTATTGAAAGATCAAAAATTGTCTCTGGTCCAAAACTAGTTTTAAACTAATACCATGTCATTGCACAAATGTTTGAGATGTCATGGCCGAATTGATTCAAGGAGCTTATAAATATCAATTAGAGCGACTGCTGTGGAATGGTATTTGAGACATTGTGTAACAACTTGAAACAACAGCTTCCTCACTGCTGATGAAAGTCGAACATACCAATTTTGAATTAGAAGTCAAACGCGCTAATCGGTTGCGTCACATCGGTTTTATGTCTACGAATTATTTAATTCATGATATAATGTTCATATTAACCTTTTATTTCCTTGATGCGAATTCTTCGTTCATTGTTTCATTGATTGATGGCGTTTTCGTAGTGTAGTGGTTATCACGTGGGCCTGACACGCGCAAGGCCCCCGGTTCCAGACCGGGCGGAATCAGGTTTTAATTGGAATGTCATTAATTTAAAATGAGCTTTAGTAGCAGTTGCGCATCGAAAACCGCCGGAATTAATATAGAAACCTGTGGTGCAGTGGTAGCGGCTCTGATCCCAGTTCATATTGTTGCGTGTTAAATTCTCGTCAGGGTCACTTATATTTGCAACTCTTATTAATCTGTAACTAAATATAAACGGTATTCTAGGTTCTACCGTGATTTGAACACGGATCGCTGGATTCAAAGTCCATAGTGCTAACCGTTACACCATAGAACCGAATTAGACCGACGAAGATGGGATTCGAACCCACGCGGGCAGCGTCCAATGGATTAGCAGTCCATCGCCTTAACCACTCGGCCACCTCGTCTTCGATTATATATGGCGAGAGTAAAGTGCAAACAGATCCTTAACTGGTTGAGGGACTTGGTCGGGGCTCTTCAAAATGTCTTAGCAATCTAATCACCTGTAGAAGACATGATCAAGAATTGTTATCCGTGCATTTTTAACAGGTAGATGGAACGAATTTTTTAATACCATTCCCGGCTATCTCAGTCGGTAGAGCATGAGACTCTTAATCTCAGGGTCGTCGAATCGAACACCACATTGGGCGAATTGTTGTTACTGGCCTCAATGTATCACAGAGAAAGCACAGAAAGCTAAGAATGCAGAGCAACGTTGGACTTGCAATTCAAAATTAAACTTTGTCGTCTTTCACATTGATATGAAAACAGCTAACATAATTCTTTCTTAGGTTGCTATTACGTTTAATCAATTATTTAACAGTTTTCACTTACTTGATATATTAAATTCTAAAAACACATCTATTTGATTATAATTGCTGTTTTAATCAAACAAAAGAGCGAATGTGCGTGAAATTCATATCTCTGAACACAAATTGTCATTGTAATGACAAATTAAGGCGTATCAGTGTAGGGCTTTTAATTTCAAATGATGAAATTTGCGCAGAAAGTAACAGAGCCCTGATAAGAAAAACAGTAAATGCCATGTCATTGCACAAATCTTTGAGATGTACTGGCCGAACTGATTCCAGGAGATTATAAATATCAATTAGAGCAACTGCTGTGCAATGGTATTTGAGACATTGTGTAACAACTTGAAAATACAGCTTCCTCACTGCTGATGAAAGTCGAACATACAAATTTTGAATTAGAAGTCAAACGCGCTAATCCGTTGGGTCACATCGGTTTTATGTCTACGAATTATTTAATTCATGATATAACGTTAATATTAACCTTCAATTTCCTTGATGCGAATTCTTCATTCATGGTTTCATTGATTGATGGCGTTTTCGTAGTGTAGTGGTTATCACGTGGGCCTAACACGCGCAAGGTCCCCGGTTCGAGACCGGGCGGAATCAGGTTTTAATTGGAATGTCATTTATTTAAAATGAGGTTTACTGGCAGTTGCCCATCGATAACCGCCGGAATTAATATACAAACCTGTGGTGCACTGGTAGCGGCTCTGATCCCAGTTTTTATTGTTGCGTGTTAAATTCACGTGAGGGTCATGTATATTTGCAACTCTTATTAATCTGTAATTAAATATAAACGGTATTCAAGTTTCTACCGTGATTAGAACACGGATCGCTGGACTCAAAGTCCAGAGTGCTATCCGTTACACCATAGAACCGAATTAGACCGACAAAGATGGGATTCGAACCCACGGGGGCAGCGCCCAATGCACTAGCAGTCCATCGCCTTAACCACTCGGCCACATCGTCTTCAATTATATGGGCCGAGAGTGAAAAGCGTACAGATCCTTGACTAGTTGAGGGACGTGTTTGGTGCTCTTCAAAATGTCTTAGCAATCCTAATCACCTGTAGATGACATGATCAAAAATTGTTATCCGTGCATATTTAACTGGTTGATGCAACGAATTTTTTAATACTATTCCCGGCTAGCTCAGTCGGTAGAGCATGAGACTCTTAATCTCAGGTTCGTGGAATCGAACACCACATTGGGCGAATTGTTGTTACTGGCCTCAATATATCGCAGAGAAAGCACAGAAAGCTAAGAATGCAGAGCAACGTTGGACTTGCAATTCAAAGTTAAACTTTGTCGTCTTTAACATTGATATGAAAACAGCTAACATAATTCTTTCTTAGGTTGCTATTACGTTTAATCAATTATTTAACATTTTTCACTTACTTTATATATCAAATTCTAAAAACACATCCATTTGATTATAATTGCTGTTTTAATCAAACAAAAGAGCGAATGTGCGTAAAATTCATATCTCTGAACACAAATTGTCATTGTAATGACAATTTAAGGCGTGTCAGTGTAGGGCTTTTCATTTTAAATGATGAAATTTGCGCGGAAAGTAGCAGAACCCTGATAAGAAAAAGAGTCCAGTGTTGATAGTTAGCGTATTGAAAGATCAAAAATTCTCTCTGGTCCAAAACTAGTTTTAAACTAATGCCATGTCATTGCACAAATCTTTGAGATGTCATGGCCGAACTGATTCAAGGAGCTTATAAATATCAATTAGAGCGACTGCTGTGCAATGGTATTTGAGACATTGTGTAACAACTTGAAACAACAGCTTCCTCACTGCTGATGAAAGTCGAACATACAAATTTTGAATTAGAAGTCAAACGCGCTAATCCGTTGCGTCACATCGGTTTTATGTCTACGAATTATTTAATTCATGATATAATGTTGATATTAACCTTTAATTTCCTTGATGCGAATTCTTCGTTCATGGTTTCATTGATTGATGTCGTTTTCGTAGTGTAGTGGTTATCACGTGGGCCTAACACGCGCAAGGTCCCCGGATCGAGACCGGGCGGAATCAGGTTTTAATTGGAATGTCATTAATTTAAAATGAGGTTTACTGGCAGTTGCGCATCGAAAATCGCAGGAATTAACATAGAAACCTGTGTTGCAGTGGTAGCGGCTCTGATCCCAGTTCATATTGTTGCGTGTTAAAATAACGTCAGGGTCACTTATTTTTGCAACACCTATTAATCTGTAATTAAATATAAACGGTATTCTAGGTTCCACCGTGATTTGAACACGGATCGCTGGATTCAAAGTCCAGAGTGCTAACTGTTACACCATAGAACCGATGTAGACCGACGAAGATGGGATTCGAACCCACGCGGGCAGCGTCCAACGGATTAGCAGTCCATCGCCTTAACCACTCGGCCACCTCGTCTTCAATTATATGGGCCGAGAGTAAATTGGGAACAGATCCTTAACTGGTTGAGGGACGTGGTTGGTGCTCTTCAAAATGTCTTAGCAATCCTAATCACCTGTAGAAGACATGATCAAGAATTGTTATCCGTGCATATTTAACTGGTTGATGCAACGAATTTTTTAATACTATTCCCGGCTAGCTCAGTCGGTAGAGCATGAGACTCTTAATCTGAGGGTCGTCAAATCGAACACCACATTGGGCGAATTGTTGTTACTGGCCTCAATGTATCGCAGAGAAAGCACAGAAAGCTAAGAATGCAGAGCAACGTTGGACTTGCAATTCAAAGTTAAACTTTGTCGTCTTTAACATTGATATGAAAACAGCTAACATACTTCTTTCTTAGGTTGCTATTACGTTTAATCAATTATTTAACATTTTTCACTTACTTTATATATTAAAATCTAAAAACACATCCATTTGATTATAATTGCTGTTTTAATCAAACAAAAGAGCGAATGTGCGTAAAATTCATATCTCTGAACACAAATTGTCATTGTAATGACAATTTAAGGCGTGTCAGTGTAGGGCTTTTAATTTTAAATGATGAAATTTGCGCATAAAGTAACAGAGCCCTGATAAGAAAAAGAGTCCAGTGTTGATAGTTAGTGTATTGAAAGATCAAAAATTCTCTCTGGTCCAAAACTAGTTTTAAACTAATGCCATGTCATTGCACAATTCTTTGAGATGTCATGGCCGAACTGATTCAAGGAGCTTATAAATATCAATTAGAGCGACTGCTGTGCAATGGTATTTGAGACATTGTGTAACAACTTGAAACAACAGCTTCCTCACTGCTGATGAAAGTCGAACATACAAATTTTGAATTAGAAGTCAAACGCGCTAATCCGTTGCGTCACATCGGTTTTATGTCTACGAATTATTTAATTCATGATATAATGTTGATATTAACCTTTAATTTCCTTGATGCGAATTCTTCGTTCATGGTTTCATTGATTGATGTCGTTTTCGTAGTGTAGTGGTTATCACGTGGGCCTAACACGCGCAAGGTCCCCGGATCGAGACCGGGCGGAATCAGGTTTTAATTGGAATGTCATTAATTTAAAATGAGGTTTACTGGCAGTTGCGCATCGAAAACCGCAGGAATTAACATAGAAACCTGTGGTGCAGTGGTAGCGGCTCTGATCCCAGTTCATATTGTTGCGTGTTAAATTAACGTCAGGGTCACTTATATTTGCAACACTTATTAATCTCTTATTAAATATAAACGGTATTCGAGGTTCTACCGTGATTTGAACACGGATCGCTGGATTCAAATTCCAGAGTGCTAACCGGTACATCATAGAAACGAATTAGATCGAGGAAGATGGGATTCGAACCCACTTGGGCAGCACCCAATGGATTAGCAGTCCATCGCCTTAACCATTCGGCCACCTCGTCTTCAATTATATGGGCCGAGAGTAAAGTGCGAACAGATCCTTAACTAGTTGAGGGACCTGGTTGGTGCTCTTTAAAATGTCTTTGGAATCCTAATCACCTGTAGAAGACACGATCAAGAATTGTTATCCGTGCATATTTAACTGGTTGATGCAACGAATTTTTTAATACTATTCCCGGCTAGCTCAGTCGGTAGAGCATGAGACTCTTCATCTCAGGGTCGTGGAATAGAACACCACATTGGGCGAATTGTTGTTACTGGCCTCAATGTATCGCAGAGAAAGCACAGAAAGCTAAGAATGCAGAGCAACGTTGGACTTGCAAATTAAAGTTAAATTTTGTCGTCTTTAACATTGATATGAAAACAGCTAACATAATTCTTTCTTAGGTTGCTATTACGTTTAATCAATTATTTAACATTTTTCACTTACTTTATATATTAAATTCTAAAAACACATCTATTTGATTATAATTGCTGTTTTAATCAAACAAAAGAGCGAATGTGCGTGAAATTCATATCTCTGAACACAAATTGTCATTGTAATGACAAATTAAGGCGTATCAGTGTAGGGCTTTTAATTTCAAATGATGAAATTTGCGCAGAAAGTAACAGAGCCCTGATAAGAAAAACAGTAAATGCCATGTCATTGCACAAATCTTTGAGATGTACTGGCCGAACTGATTCCAGGAGATTATAAATATCAATTAGAGCGACTGCTGTGCAATGGTATTTGAGACATTGTTTAACAACTTGAAAATACAGCTTCCTCACTGCTGATGAAAGTCGAACATACAAATTTTGAATTAGAAGTCAAACGCGCTAATCCGTTGGGTCACATCGGTTTTATGTCTACGAATTATTTAATTCATGATATAACGTTGATATTAACCTTCAATTTCCTTGATGCGAATTCTTCGTTCATGGTTTCATTGATTGATGGCGTTTTCGTAGTGTAGTGGTTATCACGTGGGCCTAACACGCGCAAGGTCCCCGGTTCGAGACCGGGCGGAATCAGGTTTTAATTGGAATGTCATTAATTTAAAATGAGGTTTACTGGCAGTTGCCCATCGATAACCGCCGGAATTAATATACAAACCTGTGGTGCACTGGTAGCGGCTCTGATCCCAGTTCATATTGTTGCGTGTTAAATTCACGTCAGGGTCATGTATATTTGCAACTCTTATTAATCTGTAATTAAATATAAACGGTATTCAAGTTTCTACCGTGATTAGAACACGGATCGCTGGACTCAAAGTCCAGAGTGCTATCCGTTACACCATAGAACCGAATTAGACCGACGAAGATGGGATTCGAACCCACAGGGGCAGCGCCCAATGCACTAGCAGTCCATCGCCTTAACCATTCGGCCACATCGTCTTCAATTACATGGGCAGAGAGTGAAAAGCGTACAGATCCTTGACTAGTTTAGGGACGTGGTTGGTGCTCTTTAACATCTCTTAGCAATCCTAATCACCTGTAGAAAACATGATCAAGAATAGTTATCCGTGCATATTTAACTGGTAGATGCAACGAATTTTTGAATATCAAGCCCAGGTAGCTTAGTCGGTATAGCATGAGACTCTTAATCTCAGGGTCGTCGAATCGAACACCACATTGGGCGAATTGTTTTTACTGGCCTCATTGTATCGCAGAGAAAGCACATAAAGCTAAGAATGCAGAGCAACGTTGGACTTGCAATTCAAAATTAAACTTTTTCGTCTTTCACATTGATATGAAAACAGCTAACATAATTCTTTCTTAGGTCGCTATTACGTTTAATCAATTATTTAACATTTTTCACTTACTTTATATATTAAATTCTAAAAACACATCTATTTGATTATAACTACTGTTTTAATCAAACAAAAGAGCGAATGTGCGTGAAATTCATATCTCTGAACTCAAATTGTCATTGTAATGACAAATTAAGGCGTGGTAGTGTAGGGCTTTTAATATTAAATGATGAAATTTTCGCAGAAAGTAACAGAGCCCTGATAAGAAAAACAGTCCAGTGTCGGCAGTTAGCGTATTGAAAGATCAATAATTCTCTCTGTTCCAAAACCCGTTTTAAACTAATGCCATGTCATTGCACAAATCTTTGAGATGTCATGGCCGAACTGATTCCAGGAGCTTATAAATATCAATTAGAGTGACTGCTGTGCAATGGTATTTGAGACATTGTGTAACAACTTGAAAATACAGCTTCCTCACTGCTGATGAAAGTCGAACCCACAATCTTTGAATTAGAAGTCAAACGCGCTAATCCGTTGCGTCACATCGGTTTTATGTCTACGAATTATTTAAGTCATCATATAATGTCGATATTAACCTTTAATTTGCTTTATGCGAATTCCTCATTCATGGTTTCATTGATTGATTGCGTTTCCGTAGTGTAGTGGTTATCACGTGTGCTTAACACGCGCAAGGTCCCCGGTTCGAACCCGGGCGGAAACAGGTTTTAATTGGAATGTCATTAATTTAAAATGAGCTTTAGTAGCAGTTGCGCATCGAAAACCGCCGGAATTAATATAGAAACCTGTGGTGCAGTGGTAGGGGTGCTGATCCCAGTTTATATTGTTTCGTGTTAAATTAACGTCAGGGTCACTTATATTTGCAACACTTATTAATCTGTAACTAAATATAAACGGTATTCTAGGTTCTACCCTGATTTGAACACGGATCGCTGGATTCAAAGTCCAGAGTGCTAACCGTTACACCATAGAACCGATGTAGACCGACGAAAATGGGATTCGAACCCACGCGGGCAGCGCCCAATGGATTAGCAGTCCATCGCCTTAACCACTCGGCCACCTCGTCTTCAATTATATGGGCCGAGAGTAAATTGGGAACAGATCCTTAATTGGTTGAGGGACGTGTTTGGTGCTCTTCAAAATGTCTTAGCAATCCTAATCACCTGTAGAAGACATGATCAAGAATTGTTATCCGTGCATATTTAACTGGTTGATGCAACGAATTTTTTAATACTATTCCCGGCTAGCTCAGTCGGTAGAGCATGAGACTCTTAATCTGAGGGTCGTCGAATCGAACACCACATTGGGCGAATTGTTGTTACTGGCCTCAATGTATCGCAGAGAAAGCACAGAAAGCTAAGAATGCAGAGCAACGTTGGACTTGCAAATTAAAGTTAAATTTTGTCGTCTTTAACATTGATATGAAAACAGCTAACATAATTCTTTCTTAGGTTGCTATTACGTTTAATCAATTATTTAACATTTTCACTTACTTTATATATTAAATTCTAAAAACACATCCATTTGATTATAATTGCTGTTTTAATCAAACAAAAGAGCGAATGTGCGTAAAATTCATATCTCTGAACACAAATTGTCATTGTAATGACAATTTAAGGCGTGTCAGTGTAGGGCTTTTAATTTCAAATGATGAAATTTGCGCAGAAAGTAACAGAGCTCTGATAAGAAAAACAGTCCAGTGTTGATAGTTAGCGTATTGAAAGATCAAAAATTGTCTCTGGTCCAAAACTAGTTTTAAACTAATACCATGTCATTGCACAAATGTTTGAGATGTCATGGCCGAATTGATTCAAGGAGCTTATAAATATCAATTAGAGCGACTGCTGTGGAATGGTATTTGAGACATTGTGTAACAACTTGAAACAACAGCTTCCTCACTGCTGATGAAAGTCGAACATACAAATTTTGAATTAGAAGTCAAACGCGCTAATCGGTTGCGTCACATCGGTTTTATGTCTACGAATTATTTAATTCATGATATAATGTTCATATTAACCTTTTATTTCCTTGATGCGAATTCTTCGTTCATTGTTTCATTGATTGATGGCGTTTTCGTAGTATAGTGGTTATCACGTGGGCCTAACACGCGCAAGGCCCCCGGTTCCAGACCGGGCGGAATCAGGTTTTAATTGGAATGTCATTAATTTAAAATGAGCTTTAGTAGCAGTTGCGCATCGAAAACCGCCGGAATTAATATAGAAACCTGTGGTGCAGTGGTAGCGGCTCTGATCCCAGTTCATATTGTTGCGTGTTAAATTCTCGTCAGGGTCACTTATATTTGCAACTCTTATTAATCTGTAACTAAATATAAACGGTATTCTAGGTTCTACCGTGATTTGAACACGGATCGCTGGATTCAAAGTCCATATTGCTAACCGTTACACCATAGAACCGAATTAGACCGACGAAGATGGGATTCGAACCCACGCGGGCAGGGTACAATGGATTAGCAGTCCATCGCCTTAACCACTCGGCCACCTCGTCTTCGATTATATATGGCGAGATTAAAGTGCAAACAGATCCTTAACTGGTTGAGGGACTTGGTCGGGGCTCTTCAAAATGTCTTAGGAATCTTAATCACCTGTAGAAGACATGATCAAGAATTGTTATCCGTGCTTTTTTTAACAGGTAGATGGAACGAATTTTTTAATACCATTCCCGGCTATCTCAGTCGGTAGAGCATGAGACTCTTAATCTCAGGGTCGTCGAATCGAAAACCACATTGGGCGAATTGTTGTTACTGGCCTCAATGTATCACAGAGAAAGCACAGAAAGCTAAGAATGCTGAGCAACGTTGGACTGGCATTTCAAAATTAAACTTTGTCGTCTTTCACATTGATATGAAAACAGCTAACATAATTCTTTCTTAGGTTGCTATTACGTTTAATCAATTATTTAACAGTTTTCACTTACTTGATATATTAAATTCTAAAAACACATCTATTTGATTATAATTGCTGTTTTAATCAAACAAAAGAGCGAATGTGCGTGAAATTCATATCTCTGAACACAAATTGTCATTGTAATGACAAATTAAGGCGTATCAGTGTAGGGCTTTTAATTTCAAATGATGAAATTTGCGCAGAAAGTAACAGAGCCCTGATAAGAAAAACAGTAAATGCCATGTCATTGCACAAATCTTTGAGATGTACTGGCCGAACTGATTCCAGGAGATTATAAATATCAATTAGAGCGACTGCTGTGCAATGGTATTTGAGACATTGTGTAACAACTTGAAAATACAGCTTCCTCACTGCTGATGAAAGTCGAACATACAAATTTTGAATTAGAAGTCAAACGCGCTAATCCGTTGGGTCACATCGGTTTTATGTCTACGAATTATTTAATTCATGATATAACGTTGATATTAACCTTCAATTTCCTTGATGCGAATTCTTCGTTCATGGTTTCATTGATTGATGGCGTTTTCGTAGTGTAGTGGTTATCACGTGGGCCTAACACGCGCAAGGTCCCCGGTTCGAGACCGGGCGGAATCAGGTTTTAATTGGAATGTCATTAATTTAAAATGAGGTTTACTGGCAGTTGCCCATCGATAACCGCCGGAATTAATATACAAACCTGTGGTGCACTGGTAGCGGCTCTGATCCCAGTTCATATTGTTGCGTGTTAAATTCACGTCAGGGTCATGTATATTTGCAACTCTTATTAATCTGTAATTAAATATAAACGGTATTCAAGTTTCTACCGTGATTAGAACACGGATCGCTGGACTCAAAGTCCAGAGTGCTATCCGTTACACCATAGAACCGAATTAGACCGACGAAGATGGGATTCGAACCCACGGGGGCAGCGCCCAATGCACTAGCAGTCCATCGCCTTAACCATTCGGCCACATCGTCTTCAATTACATGGGCAGAGAGTGAAAAGCGTACAGATCCTTGACTAGTTTAGGGACGTGGTTGGTGCTCTTTAACATGTCTTAGCAATCCTAATCACCTGTAGAAGACATGATCAAGAATAGATATCCGTGCATATTTAACTGGTAGATGCAACGAATTTTTGAATATCAAGCCCAGGTAGCTTAGTCGGTATAGCATGAGACTCTTAATCTCAGGGTCGTGGAATCGAACACCACATTGGGCGAATTGTTGTTACTGGCCTCAATGTATCGCAGAGAAAGCAGAGAAAGCTAAGAATGCAGAGCATTGTTGGACTTGCAATTCAAAATTAAACTTTGTCGTCTTTCACATTGATATGAAAACAGCTAACATAATTCTTTCTTAGGTTGCTATTACGTTTAATCAATTATTTAACATTTTTCACTTACTTTATATATTAAATTCTAAAAACCCATCTATTTGATTATAATTGCTGTTTTAATCAAACAAAAGAGCGAATGTGCGTGAAATTCATATCTCTGAACACAAATTGTCATTGTAATGACAAATTAAGGCGTGTCAGTGTAGGGCTTTTAATTTCAAATCATGAAATTTGCGCAGAAAGTAACAGAGCCCTGATAAGAAAAACAGTAAATGCCATGTCATTGCACAAATCTTTGAGATGTAATGGCCGAACTGATTCCAGGAGATTATAAATATCAATTAGAACGACTGCTGTGCAATGGTATTTGAGACATTGTGTAACAATTTGAAAATACAGCTTCCTCACTGCTGATGAAAGTCGAACATACAAATTTTGAATTAGAAGTCAAACGCTCTAATTCGTTGGGTCACATCGGTTTTATGTCTACGAATTATTTAATTCATGATATAACGTTGATATTAACCTTCAATTTGCTTGATGCGAATTCTTTGTTCATGGTTTCATTGATTGATGGCGTTTTCGTAGTGTAGTGGTTATCACGTGGGCCTAACACGCGCAAGGTCTCCGGTTCGAGACCGGCGGAATCAGGTTTTAATTGGAATGTCATTAATTTAAAATGAGGTTTACTGGCAGTTGCGCATCGAAAACCGCCGGTATTAATATAAAAACCTGTGGAGCAGTGGTAGCGGCTCTGATCCCAGTTTATATTGTTTCGTGTTAAATTAACGTCAGGGTCACTTATATTTGCAACACTTATTAATCTGTTATTAATTATAAACGGTATTCTAGGTTCTACCGTGATTTGAACACGGATCGCTGGATTCAAAGTCCAGAGTGCTAACCGTTACACCATAGAACCGATGTAGACCGACGAAGATGGGATTCGAACCCACGCGGGCAGCGCCCAATGGATTAGCAGTCCATCGCCTTAACCACTCGGCCACCTCGTCTTCAATTATATGGGCCGAGAGTAAAGTGCGAACAGATCCTTAACTAGTTGAGGGACGTGGTTGGAGCTCTTCAAAATGTCTTAGCAATCCTAATCACCTGTAGAAGACATGATCAAGAATTGTTATCCGTGCATATTTAACTGGTAGATGCAACGAATTTTTGAATACTATTCCCGGCTAGCTCAGTCGGTAGAGCATGAGATTCTTCATCTCAGGGTCGTGGAATCGAACACCACATTGGGCGAATTGTTGTTACTGGCCTCAATGTATCGCAGAGAAAGCAGAGAAAGCTAAGAATGCAGAGCAACGTTGGACTTGCAATTCAAAATTAAACTTTGTCGTCTTTCACATTGATATGAAAACAGCTAACATAATTCTTTCCTTAGGTTGCTATTACGTTTAATCAATTATTTAACATTTTTCACTTACTTTATATATTAAATTCTAAAAACACATCTATTTGATTATAATTGCTGTTTTAATCAAACAAAAGAGCGAATGTGCGTGAAATTCATATCTCTGAACTCAAATTGTCATTGTAATGACAAATTAAGGCGTGGTAGTGTAGGGCTTTTAATTTCAAAGGATGAAATTTGCGCAGAAAGTAACAGAGCCCTGATAAGAAAAACAGTCCAGTGTCGGTAGTTAGCGTATTGAAAGATCAAAAATTCTCTCTGTTCCAAAACTAATTTTAAACTAATGCCATGTCATTGCACAAATCTTTGAGATGTCATGGCCGAACTGATTCCAGGAGCTTATAAATATCAATTAGAGCGACTGCTGTGCAATGGTATTTGAGACATTGTGTAACAACTTGAAAATACAGCTTCCTCACTGCTGATGAAAGTCGAACATACAAATTTTGAATTAGAAGTCAAACGCGCTAATCCGTTGCGTCACATCGGTTTTATGTCTACGAATTATTTAATTCATGATATAATGTCGATATTAACCTTTAATTTGCTTGATGCGAATTCCTCATTCATGGTTTCATTGATTGATTGCGTTTCCGTAGTGTAGTGGTTATCACGTGCGCCTAACACGCGCAAGGTCCCCGGATCGAGCCGGGCGGAAACAGGTTTTAATTGGAATGTCATTAATTTAAAATGAGCTTTAGTAGCAGTTGCGCATCGAAAACCGCCGGAATTAATATAGAAACCTGTGGTGCAGTGGTAGCAGGCTCTGATCCCAGTTTATATTGTTTCGTGTTAAATTAACGTCAGGGTCACTTATATTTGCAACACTTATTAATCTGTAATTAAATATAAACGGTATTCTAGGTTCTACCGTGATTTGAACACGGATCGCTGGATTCAAAGTCCAGAGTGCTAACCGTTACACCATAGAACCGAATTAGACCGACGAAGATGGGATTCGAACCCACGCGGGCAGCGCCCAATGGATTAGCAGTCCATCGCCTTAACCACTCGGCCACCTCGTCTTCAATTATATGGGCCGAGAGTAAAGTGGGAACAGATCCTTAACTAGTTGAGGGACGTGGTTGGTGCTCTTCAAAATGTCTTAGCAATCCTAATCACCTGTAGAAGACATGATCAAGAATTGTTATCCGTGCATATTTAACTGGTAGATGCAACGAATTTTTTAATACCATTCCCGGCTAGCTCAGTCGGTAGAGCATGAGACTCTTAATCTCAGGGTCGTGGAATCGAACACCACATTGGGCGAATTGTTGTTACTGGCCTCAATGTATCGCAGAGAAAGCACAGAAAGCTAAGAATGCAGAGCAACGTTGGACTTGCAATTCAAAATTAAACTTTGTCGTCTTTCACATTGATATGAAAACAGCTAACATAATTCTTTCCTTAGGTTGCTATTACGTTTAATCAATTATTTAACATTTTTCACTTACTTTATATATTAAATTCTAAAAACACATCTATTTGATTATAATTGCTGTTTTAATCAAACAAAAGAGCGAATGTGCGTGAAATTCATATCTCTGAACTCAAATTGTCATTGTAATGACAAATTAAGGCGTGGTAGTGTAGGGCTTTTAATTTCAAAGGATGAAATTTGCGCAGAAAGTAACAAAGCCCTGATAAGAAAAACAGTCCAGTGTCGGTAGTTAGCGTATTGAAAGATCAAAAATTCTCTCTGTTCCAAAACTAGTTTTAAACTAATGCCATGTCATTGCACAAATCTTTGAGATGTCATGGCCGAACTGATTCCAGGAGCTTATAAATATCAATTAGAGCGACTGCTGTGCAATGGTATTTGAGACATTGTGTAACAACTTGAAAATACAGCTTCCTCACTGCTGATGAAAGTCGAACATACAAATTTTGAATTAGAAGTCAAACGCGCTAATCCGTTGCGTCACATCGGTTTTATGTCTACGAATTATTTAATTCATGATATAATGTTGATATTAACCTTTAATTTCCTTGATGCGAATTCTTCGTTCATGGTTTCATTGATTGATGGCGTTTCCGTAGTGTAGTGGTTATCACGTGCGCCTAACACGCGCAAGGTCCCCGGATCGAGACCGGGCGGAAACAGGTTTTAATTGGAATGTCACTAATTTAAAATGAGCTTTAGTAGCAGTTGCGCATCGAAAACCGCCGAATTAATATAGAAACCTGTGGTGCAGTGGTAGCAGCTCTGATCCCAGTTCATATTGTTGCGTGTTAAATTCACGTCAGGGTCACTTATATTTGCAACACTTATTAATCTGTAATTAAATATAAACGGTATTCTAGGTTCTACCGCGATTTGAACACGGATCGCTGGATTCAAAGTCCAGAGTGCTAACCGTTACACCATAGAACCGAATTAGACCGACGAAGATGGGATTCGAACCCACGCGGGCAGCGCCCAATGGATTAGCAGTCCATCGCCTTAACCACTCGGCCACCTCGTCTTCAGATTATATGGGCGAGAGTAAAGTGGGAACAGATCCTTAACTAGTTGAGGGACGTGGTCGGTGCTCTTCAAAATGTCTTAGCAATCCTAATCACCTGTAGAAGACATGATCAAGAATTGTTATCCGTGCATATTTAACAGGTAGATGCAACGAATTTTTTAATACCATTCCCGGCTATCTCAGTCGGTAGAGCATGAGACTCTTAATCTCAGGGTCGTCGAATCGAACACCACATTGGGCGAATTGTTGTTACTGGCCTCAATGTATCGCAGAGAAAGCACAGAAAGCTAAGAATGCAGAGCAACGTTGGACTTGCAATTCAAAATTAAACTTTGTCGTCTTTCACATTGATATGAAAACAGCTAACATAATTCTTTCTTAGGTTGCTATTACGTTTAATCAATTATTTAACATTTTTCACTTACTTTATATATTAAATTCTAAAAACACATCTATTTGATTATAATTGCTGTTTTAATCAAACAAAAGAGCGAATGTGCGTGAAATTCATATCTCTGAACTCAAATTGTCATTGTAATGACAAATTAAGGCGTGGTAGTGTAGGGCTTTTAATTTCAAAGGATGAAATTTGCGCAGAAAGTAACAAAGCCCTGATAAGAAAAACAGTCCAGTGTCGGTAGTTAGCGTATTGAAAGATCAAAAATTCTCTCCTGTTACAAAACTAGTTTTAAACTAATGCCATGTCATTGCGCAAATCTTTGAGATGTCATGGCCGAACTGATTCCAGGAGCTTATAAATATCAATTAGAGCGACTGCTGTGCAATGGTATTTGAGACATTGTGTAACAACTTGAAACAACAGCTTCCTCACTGCTGATGAAAGTCGAACATACAAATTTTGAATTAGAAGTCAAACGCGCTAATCCGCGGCGTCACATCGGTTTTATGTCTACGAATTATTTAATTCATGATATAATGTTGATATTAACCTTTAATTTCCTTGATGCGAATTCTTCGTTCATGGTTTCATTGATTGATGGCGTTTTCGTAGTGTAGTGGTTATCACGTGGGCCTAACACGCGCAAGGTCCCCGGTTCGAGACCGGGCGGAATCAGGTTTTAATTGGAATGTCATTAATTTAAAATGAGGTTTACTGGCAGTTGCGCATTGAAAACCGCCGGAATTAATATAGAAACCTGTGGTGCAGTGGTAGCAGCTCTGATCCCAGTTCATATTGTTGCGTGTTGAATTCACGTCAGGGTCACTTATATTTGCAACACTTATTAATCTGTAATTAAATATAAACGGTATTCTAGGTTCTACCGTGATTTGAACACGGATCGCTGGATTCAAAGTCCAGAGTGCTAACCGTTACACAATAGAACCGAATTAGACCGACGAAGATGGGATTCGAACCCACGCGGGCAGCGCCCAATGGATTAGCAGTCCATCGCCTTAACCACTCGGCCACCTCGTCTTCAATTATATGGGCGAGAGTAAAGTGGGAACAGATCCTTAACTAGTTGAGGGACGTGGTTGGTGCTCTTCAAAATGTCTTAGCAATCCTAATCACCTGTAGAAGACATGATCAAGAATTGTTATCCGTGCATATTTAACAGGTAGATGCAACGAATTTTTTAATAGCATTCCCGGCTATCTCAGTCGGTAGAGCATGAGACTCTTAATCTCAGGGTCGTCGAATCGAACACCACATTGGGCGAATTGTTGTTACTGGCCTCAATGTATCGCAGAGAAAGCAGAGAAAGCTAAGAATGCAGAGCAACGTTGGACTTGCAATTCAAAATTAAACTTTGTCGTCTTTCACATTGATATGAAAACAGCTAACATAATTCTTCCTTAGGTTGCTATTACGTTTAATCAATTATTTAACATTTTTCACTTACTTTATATATTAAATTCTAAAAACACATCTATTTGATTATAATTACTGTTTTAATCAAACAAAAGAGCGAATGTGCGTGAAATTCATATCTCTGAACTCAAATTGTCATTGTAATGACAAATTAAGGCGTGGTAGTGTAGGGCTTTTAATTTCAAAGGATGAAATTTGCGCGGAAAGTAACAAAGCCCTGATAAGAAAAACAGTCCAGTGTCGGTAGTTAGCGTATTGAAAGATCAAAAATTCTCTCTGTTCCAAAACTAGTTTTAAACTAATGCCATGTCATTGCACAAATCTTTGAGATGTCATGGCCGAACTGATTCCAGGAGCTTATAAATATCAATTAGAGCGACTGCTGTGCAATGGTATTTGAGACATTGTGTAACAACTTGAAACAACAGCTTCCTCACTGCTGATGAAAGTCGAACATACAAATTTTGAATTAGAAGTCAAACGCGCTAATCCGTTGCGTCACATCGGTTTTATGTCTACGAATTATTTAATTCATGATATAATGTTGATATTAACCTTTAATTTCCTTGATGCGAATTCTTCGTTCATGGTTTCATTGATTGATTGCGTTTCCGTAGCGTAGTGGTTATCACGTGCGCCTAACACGCGCAAGGTCCCCGGTTCGAGACCGGGCGGAATCAGGTTTTAATTGGAATGTCATTAATTTAAAATGAGCTTTACTGGCAGTTGCGCATCGAAAACCGCCGGAATTAATATAGAAACCTGTGGTGCAGTGGTAGCAGGCTCTGATCCCAGTTCATATTGTTGCGTGTTAAATTCACGTCAGGGTCACTTATATTTGCAACACTTATTAATCTGTAATTAAATATAAACGGTATTCTAGGTTCTACCGTGATTTGAACACGGATCGCTGGATTCAAAGTCCAGAGTGCTAACCGTTACACAATAGAACCGAATTAGACCGACGAAGATGGGATTCGAACCCACGCGGGCAGCGCCCAATGGATTAGCAGTCCATCGCCTTAACCACTCGGCCACCTCGTCTTCAATTATATGGGCCGAGAGTAAAGTGGGAACAGATCCTTAACTAGTTGAGGGACGTGGTTGGTGCTCTTCAAAATGTCTTAGCAATCCTAATCACCTGTAGAAGACATGATCAAGAATTGTTATCCGTGCATATTTAACTGGTAGATGCAACGAATTTTTTGAATACCATTCCCAGGCTAGCTCAGTCGGTAGAGCATGAGACTCTTAATCTCAGGGTCGTGGAATCGAACACCACATTGGGCGAATTGTTGTTACTGGCCTCAATGTATCGCAGAGAAAGCAGAGAAAGCTAAGAATGCAGAGCAACGTTGGACTTGCAATTCAAAATTAAACTTTGTCGTCTTTCACATTGATATGAAAACAGCTAACATAATTCTTTCCTTAGGTTGCTATTACGTTTAATCAATTATTTAACATTTTTCACTTACTTTATATATTAAATACTAAAAACACATCTATTTGATTATAATTACTGTTTTAATCAAACAAAAGAGCGAATGTGCGTGAAATTCATATCTCTGAACTCAAATTGTCATTGTAATGACAAATTAAGGCGTGGTAGTGTAGGGCTTTTAATTTCAAAGATGAAATTTGCGCAGAAAGTAACAGAGCCCTGATAAGAAAAACAGTCCAGTGTCGGTAGTTAGCGTATTGAAAGATCAAAAATTCTCTCCGTTCCAAAACTAGTTTTAAACTAATGCCATGTCATTGCACAAATCTTTGAGATGTCATGGCCGAACTGATTCCAGGAGCTTATAAATATCAATTAGAGCGACTGCTGTGCAATGGTATTTGAGACATTGTGTAACAACTTGAAACAACAGCTTCCTCACTGCTGATGAAAGTCGAACATACAAATTTTTAATTAGAAGTCAAACGCGCTAATCCGTTGCGTCACATCGGTTTTTTTGTCTAGGAATTATTTAATTCATGATATAATGTTGATATTAACCTTTAATTTCCTTGATGCGAATTCTTCGTTCATGGTTTCATTGATTGATGGCGTTTCGTAGTGTAGTGGTTATCACGTGGGCCTAACACGCGCAAGGTCCCCGGTTCGAGACCGGGCGGAATCAGGTTTTAATTGGAATGTCATTAATTTAAAATGAGGTTTACTGGCAGTTGCGCATCGAAAACCGCCGGAATTAATATAGAAAGCTGTGGTGCAGTGGTAGCAGCTCTGATCCCAGTTCATATTGTTGCGTGTTGAATTCACGTCAGGGTCACTTATATTTGCAACACTTATTAATCTGTAATTAAATATAAACGGTATTCTAGGTTCTACCGTGATTTGAACACGGATCGCTGGATTCAAAGTCCAGAGTGCTAACCGTTACACCATAGAACCGAATTAGACCGACGAAGATGGGATTCGAACCCACGCGGGCAGCGCCCAATGGATTAGCAGTCCATCGCCTTAACCACTCGGCCACCTCGTCTTCAATTATATGGGCCGAGAGTAAAGTGCGAACAGATCCTTAACTAGTTGAGGGACGTGGTTGGTGCTCTTCAAAATGTCTTAGCAATCCTCATCACCTGTAGAAGACATGATCAAGAATTGTTATCCGTGCATATTTAACAGGTAGATGCAACGAATTTTTTAATAGCATTCCCGGCTATCTCAGTCGGTAGAGCATGAGACTCTTAATCTCAGGGTCGTGGAATCGAACACCACATTGGGCGAATTGTTGTTACTGGCCTCAATGTATCGCAGAGAAAGCAGAGAAAGCTAAGAATGCAGAGCAACGTTGGACTTGCAATTCAAAATTAAACTTTGTCGTCTTTCACATTGATATGAAAACAGCTAACATAATTCTTTCTTAGGTTGCTATTACGTTTAATCAATTATTTAACATTTTTCACTTACTTTATATATTAAATTCTAAAAACACATCTATTTGATTATAATTGCTGTTTTAATCAAACAAAAGAGCGAATGTGCGTGAAATTCATATCTCTGAACTCAAATTGTCATTGTAATGACAAATTAAGGCGTGGTAGTGTAGGGCTTTTAATTTCAAAGGATGAAATTTGCGCAGAAAGTAACAAAGCCCTGATAAGAAAAACAGTCCAGTGTCGGTAGTTAGCGTATTGAAAGATCAAAAATTCTCTCTGTTCCAAAACTAGTTTTAAACTAATGCCATGTCATTGCACAAATCTTTGAGATGTCATGGCCGAACTGATTCCAGGAGCTTATAAATATCAATTAGAGCGACTGCTGTGCAATGGTATTTGAGACATTGTGTAACAACTTGAAACAACAGCTTCCTCACTGCTGATGAAAGTCGAACATACAAATTTTGAATTAGAAGTCAAACGCGCTAATCCGTTGCGTCACATCGGTTTTATGTCTACGGAATTATTTAATTCATGATATAATGTTGATATTAACCTTTAATTTCCTTGATGCGAATTCTTCGTTCATGGTTTCATTGATTGATGGCGTTTTCGTAGTGTAGTGGTTATCACGTGGGCCTAACACGCGCAAGGTCCCCGGTTCGAGACCGGGCGGAATCAGGTTTTAATTGGAATGTCATTAATTTAAAATGAGGTTTACTGGCAGTTGCGCATCGAAAACCGCCGGAATTAATATAGAAAGCTGTGGTGCAGTGGTAGCAGCTCTGATCCCAGTTCATATTGTTGCGTGTTAAATTCACGTCAGGGTCACTTATATTTGCAACACTTATTAATCTGTAATTAAATATAAACGGTATTCTAGGTTCTACCGTGATTTGAACACGGATCGCTGGATTCAAAGTCCAGAGTGCTAACCGTTACACCATAGAACCGAATTAGACCGACGAAGATGGGATTCGAACCCACGCGGGCAGCGCCCAATGGATTAGCAGTCCATCGCCTTAACCACTCGGCCACCTCGTCTTCGATTATATAGGGCGAGAGTAAAGTGCGAACAGATCCTTAACTAGTTGAGGGACGTGGTCGGGGCTCTTCAAAATGTCTTAGCAATCCTAATCACCTGTAGAAGACATGATCAAGAATTGTTATCCGTGCATTTTTAACAGGTAGATGGAACGAATTTTTTAATACCATTCCCGGCTATCTCAGTCGGTAGAGCATGAGACTCTTAATCTCAGGGTCGTCGAATCGAACACCACATTGGGCGAATTGTTGTTACTGGCCTCAATGTATCACAGAGAAAGCACAGAAAGCTAAGAATGCAGAGCAACGTTGGACTAGCAATTCAAAATTAAACTTTGTCGTCTTTCACATTGATATGAAAACAGCAAACATAATTCTTTCTTAGGTTGCTATTACGTTTAATCAATTATTTAACATTTTTCACTTACTTTATATATTAAATTCTAAAAACACATCTATTTGATTATAATTACTGTTTTAGTCAAACAAAAGAGCGAATGTGCGTGAAATTCATATCTCTGAACTCAAATTGTCATTGTAATGACAAATTAAGGCGTGGTAGTGTAGGGCTTTTAATTTCAAAGGATGAAATTTGCGCAGAAAGTAACAAAGCCCTGATAAGAAAAACAGTCCAGTGTCGGTAGTTAGCGTATTGAAAGATCAAAAATTCTCTCCGTTCCAAAACTAGTTTTAAACTAATGCCATGTCATTGCACAAATCTTTGAGATGTCATGGCCGAACTGATTCCAGGAGCTTATAAATATCAATTAGAGCGACTGCTGTGCAATGGTATTTGAGACATTGTGTAACAACTTGAAAATACAGCTTCCTCACTGCTGATGAAAGTCGAACATACAAATTTTGAATTAGAAGTCAAACGCGCTAATCCGTTGCGTCACATCGGTTTTATGTCTACGAATTATTTAATTCATGATATAATGTTGATATTAACCTTTAATTTCCTTGATGCGAATTCTTCGTTCATGGTTTCATTGATTGATTGGCGTTTCCGTAGTGTAGTGGTTATCACGTGCGCCTAACACGCGCAAGGTCCCCGGATCGAGCCCGGGCGGAAACAGGTTTTAATTGGAATGTCATTAATTTAAAATGAGCTTTAGTAGCAGTTGCGCATCGAAAACCGCCGGAATTAATATAGAAACCTGTGGTGCAGTGGTAGCAGCTCTGATCCCAGTTCATATTGTTGCGTGTTAAATTCACGTCAGGGTCACTTATATTTGCAACACTTATTAATCTGTAATTAAATATAAACGGTATTCTAGGTTCTACCGCTGATTTGAACACGGATCGCTGGATTCAAAGTCCAGAGTGCTAACCGTTACACCATAGAACCGAATTAGACCGACGAAGATGGGATTCGAACCCACGCGGGCAGCGCCCAATGGATTAGCAGTCCATCGCCTTAACCACTCGGCCACCTCGTCTTTGATTATATAGGGCGAGAGTAAAGTGGGAACAGATCCTTAACTAGTTGAGGGACGTGGTCGGGGCTCTTCAAAATGTCTTAGCAATCCTAATCACCTGTAGAAGACATGATCAAGAATTGTTATCCGTGCATATTTAACTGGTAGATGCAACGAATTTTTTAATACCATTCCCGGCTAGCTCAGTCGGTAGAGCATGAGACTCTTAAGCTCAGGGTCGTCGAATCGAACACCACATTGGGCGAATTGTTGTTACTGGCCTCAATGTATCACAGAGAAAGCACAGAAAGCTAAGAATGCAGAGCAACGTTGGACTAGCAATTCAAAATTAAACTTTGTCGTCTTTCACATTGATATGAAAACAGCAAACATAATTCTTTCTTAGGTTGCTATTACGTTTAATCAATTATTTAACATTTTTCACTTACTTTATATATTAAATTCTAAAAACACATCTATTTGATTATAATTGCTGTTTTAATCAAACAAAAGAGCGAATGTGCGTGAAATTCATATCTCTGAACTCAAATTGTCATTGTAATGACAAATTAAGGCGTGGTAGTGTAGGGCTTTTAATTTCAAAGGATAAAATTTGCGCAGAAAGTAACAAAGCCCTGATAAGAAAAACAGTCCAGTGTCGGTAGTTAGCGTATTGAAAGATCAAAAATTCTCTCCGTTACAAAACTAGTTTTAAACTAATGCCATGTCATTGCGCAAATCTTTGAGATGTCATTGCCGAACTGATTCCAGGAGCTTATAAATATCAATTAGAGCGACTGCTGTGCAATGGTATTTGAGACATTGTGTAACAACTTGAAACAACAGCTTCCTCAATGCTGATGAAAGTCGAAAATACAAATTTTTAATTAGAAGTCAAAAGCGCTAATCCGCGGCGTCACATCGGTTTTATGTCTACGAATTATTTAATTCATGATATAATGTTGATATTAACCTTTAATTTCCTTGATGCGAATTCTTCGCTCATGGTTTCATTGATTGATGGCGTTTTCGTAGTGTAGTGGTTATCACGTGGGCCTAACACGCGCAAGGTCCCCGGTTCGAGACCGGGCGGAATCAGGTTTTAATTGGAATGTCACTAATTTAAAATAAGCTTTAGTAGTAGTTGGGCATCGAAAACCGCCGAAAATTAATATAGAAACCTATGGTGCTGTGGTAGCAGCTCTGATCCCAGTTCATATTGTTGCGTGTTAAATTCACGTCTGGGTCACTTATATTTGCAACACTTATTAATCTGTAATTAAATATAAACGGTATTCTAGGTTCTACCGCGATTTGAACACGGATCGCTGGATTCAAAGTCCAGAGTGCTAACCGTTACACCAAAGAACCGAATTAGACCGACGAAGATGGGATTCGAACCCACGCGGGCAGCGCCCAATGGATTAGCAGTCCATCGCCTTAACCACTTAGCCACTTCGTCTTTGATTATATAGGGCGAGAGTAAAGTGGGAACAGATCCTTAACTAGTTGAGGGACTTGGTCGGGGCTCTTCAAAATGTCTTAGCAATCCTAATCACCTGTAGAAGACATCATCAAGAATTGTTATGCGTGCATTTTGAACAGGTAGATGGAACGAACTTTTTAATACCATTCCCGGCTATCTCAGTCGGTAGAGCATGAGACTCTTAAGCTCAGGATCGTCGAATCGAACACCACATTGGGCGAATTGTTGTTACTGGCCTCAATGTATCGCAGAGAAAGCAGAGAAAGCTAAGAATGCAGAGCAATGTTGGACTTGCAATTCAAAATTATACTTTGTCGTCTTTCACATTGATATGAAAACAGCTAACATAATTCGTTCCTAGGTTGCTATTACGTTTAATCAATTATTTAACATTTTTCACTTACTTTATATATTAAATTCTAAAAACACATCTATTTGATTATAATTGCTGTTTTAATCAAACAAAAGAGCAAATGTGCATGAAATTCATATCTTTGAACTCAAATTGTCATTGTAATGACAAATTAAGGCGTGGTAATGTAGGGCTTTTAATTTCAAAGGATGAAATTTGCGCAGAAAGTAACAACGCCCCGATAAGAAAAACAGTCCAGTGTCGGTAGTTAGCGTATTGAAAGATCAAAAATTCTCTCTGTTCCAAAACTAATTTTAAACTAATGCCATGTCATTGCACAAATCTTTGAGATGTCATGGCCGAACTGATTCCAGGAGCTTATAAATATCAATTAGAGCGACTGCTGTGCAATGGTATTTGAGACATTGTGTAACAACTTGAAACAACAGCTTCCTCACTGCTGATGAAAGTCGAACATACAAATTTTGAATTAGAAGTCAAACGCGCTAATCCGTTGCGTCACATCGGTTTTATGTCTAGGAATTATTTAATTCATGATATAATGTTGATATTAACCTTTAATTTCCTTGATGCGAATTCTTCGTTCATGGTTTCATTGATTGATGGCGTTTTCGTAGTGTAGTGGTTATCACGTGGCCTAACACGCGCAAGGCCCCGGTTCGAGCCGGGCGGAAACAGGTTTTAATTGGAATGTCATTAATTTAAAATGAGTTTAGCAGTTGCGCATCGAAAACCGCCGGAATTAATATAGAAACCTGTGGTGCAGTGGTAGCGGCTCTGATCCCAGTTCATATTGTTGCGTGTTAAATTCACGTCAGGGTCACTTATATTTGCACACTTATTAATCTGTAATTAAATATAAACGGTATTCTAGGTTCTACCGTGATTTGAACACGGATCGCTGGATTCAAAGTCCAGAGTGCTAACCGTTACACCATAGAACCGAATTAGACCGACGAAGATGGGATTCGAACCCACGCGGGCAGCGCCCCAATGGATTAGCAGTCCATCGATCACTTAACCACTCGGCACCTCGTCTTCGATTATATAGGGCGAGAGTAAATGAAATTCTTAGCAATCCTAATTAGCAATCCTAATTACCTGTAGAAGACATGATCAAAAGTTGTTATCCG
>CM077630.1:2879050-2890921 GCA_039566895.2 Turritopsis rubra | reverse complement strand
GAACACATTCAATTAATTTGACATTTCTATAGCTTATTATAGTATCTAAATGAAAAGAAATATTGCTTCAATGACAGAATTTGATCATATATATATTGAATGAAATAAACACAGAGTTTGTCAATATCTGAAAATTTTACTTTACATTCTTCTTTATGATATTTGGTGAAGTCAACGATTCATTTTGAGCTATCTTACTTTGTTCTACAATCAATGGACTTATGACACCAGTAACATCTCTCTTTTTTTTTGGTGTTATTTCGAAGTCAGAACTATCTGAAGAACTCATGTTCTCAGTAAGGGCCATAACTAGGGGTTTCGTATGCAAATAAAACTTCATTATCTTTAAGGAGTATTTTTCAGCATATTCTCCCAAAGTTAATGATAGGTCCTCTACCTTTTCATTAGTTGTTCCCACAAGTGATACCTCCATCAAATTGAGACGCACATTCTCTTTGCTTTTCCCATTCGGAAAAAAGACATTTTCAATATGACCCAATAATGTTGATAGTTTTGTATCCCTATTGAATCGGTTTCGTCGCAAGCCACCCCCTTGACTTATTCTTACCGTTATGAACTTGTTTTTCCCTCCCTTTCTGACATAATGTCGCCAGCTAAATTCAATATTGACTTGCTCTCTCTTCTTTGGACCATTAACTTGTTTTTGTCTTGATCTGACACTTTGAACAATTTTTTTCAACTCAGTCTTTTTCAAGTCGTAACAAAACTTTTGCATTAACAGACGTGAGTCAGCTAATCCTATTCTCCGATTCGACTTGCGCGCGCATCTTTTTTTTTTCGGCGCCCGATAAATCGCTGCAGGGAAAACAAAGTTTCACTCACAAGGAGGACAACGTAAACGAAGGAGCTATAGTCTGTTATTTCGCTTGTTTACTGTTATAATATGGTTTTAAACTGTGCTGCATATGGTTGTACTAACCACAACAGAATGGAAAACAAACGTAGATTTTTTAGGTTTCCTAATAACAATCCAGAACTTCGTCAAAAGTGGATACAAGCATGTAAGCGAATCAACAAAGATGGAACTAAATGGAATCCAACAACGAAGCATCTCTATTTATGTGGGGATCATTTTATTGGTGGTAAGTGTTCTGTTCATTAAAAATTTTTCATTGTACTTTTCTTTGATTCTAACTTCTATAAAGTTGCCTTCAATTCTCTTCTTGAACTTAACTACATTGTTGTTTTCAGGTGAACCTAACAGGGAAGATCCTACACATCCAGCACACATACCAACAATATTCACATTTACACAATCACCATTATCAAATGAAGAGAGCCTTTTTCGAACTTAACATCTCATCATCCTGGTGATCAAATTTTAGCTGATCGTGGATTTACCCTACAAGACGAATTTGCAGCAAACTGTGGCGTTGAATTGATAATACCTGCATTTACTAAGGGAAAGAGACAATTATCTGCTCGAGATGTAGAAACTTCAAGGCAGATTGCATCTATCCGGATACACATTGAGCGAGTAATTGGCCTTGTCAAGAACAGGTATAGAATATTGGAAGGTGGCCTTCCCATTCAAATGGTTAAGTCCATATCTGATGAAGCAACTGAAAATCCAATCTCTGGTGTGGATACGCTGTTCAAAGTTTGTTGTATTTTATGTAATTTGGGTGATAGCATTGTGTATAATGAACAAAACAAATGAACTTGGTTGTATTGATATATTTTGTAACAAATTAATTTAGTAGTATAATGTTGTAACTATTTTTGTGTTGGAAAAAAAAAACAATCACCATAGTTAGTGGTCTAAATGTAATTTGGGTTCGATTCCCAACTATGGTAAATCAATAATACACTACATCCATGAGTTAAGCTAACTCGTAGTGTGGGCTCTCAAGCTTGAGCACCCTCTACCTGAAGAACACTTTTGGACCCTTGATCTTTCACCAAGATCACTGCAGCAGGACTTTCTCAAACTACCTTCTGGACCAATTTTGGTGTGGGGGATATTTGGCAATTTTGGTTCGAAATTTAATTTTGCTCAGAAAAACTTGAAATAAGACTCAAAATCAGGTGAATTTTGATGGTCAAATTAAATCCACACCAAAAAAAAAATCATTTTGGGTCTTCGTCAAGTTAAATCCATGCCCAATATTTTCCCAAATAGGGTATTTTATTCAGTAAAATGCTGAATAAAATACCCTATCTAAGTGCTGCTTATGGACACGTTTTGTAAGTTTTTTGTTAATAAAATCGTAAAACTCGGTTTTTGTGTATTATCCATGTCAATCAACTTTAACTTTGTTTGATAACGAATTCTGGCTTCAGCGTCGAGAGAATCGATTGAGTACGACATGATGTTGATATGTAGCTTTTAAAAAAGCTTTTTTAATAGGTATTTTCGATAAAAGCAGCAAAAGACTTCAAGAGGAGATGTTTTCACTACGAATATTGCAGGTAAAATGGTGTATGCTGTGATTTGTTTTCCCTGCAAGTATTTCACGCATGCGCAGTAACTTCCTTACGGCTGTAAGTGACGTCACGGCGAATCGCCTAATTCCGATTTCTTCAAAGTCCTGGGTATCTAGTAAATGAATACTTTCACCACATACCTGTGAGGAAAGGAAGGAAAGACTAAGCTAAAGATATAAACTAACCAGATACTTCATTATTTAAACTTAACGTTTCTTACGATGAAAGAATACATGTTACTAAAATGTCTAAAATTTCCATCATCATCTCCTACCCGACTTTTCTGTACTTTTTGAAGAATGTCTTCACCATATCCTCTCTCTTCTAAAAAGCGTCTAATCTAGATAATAAAACATCAAAAACGACACATGAATGACACATTCATGTACTTTTCCTCGGCCAAATTACCAAACGTGTAAAAAGAAAACCGAAACTGTGACTACCTCCTCGTTTTCAACGTGATTCGCAGCTGCCATCTTTGTTTTGATGCTCTCCTTCACGTGACGGAGTGCTAATCCATTACAAAAAATGAATAGGCAACTAAACTTTTGTAGCTGCCTATTCATTTTGTAGTTGCCTACTCATTTTATAGTTGCCTATTCATTTTTTTGTAGTTGCCTACTCATTTATAAAATAAGTAGGCTAGTGGCACTAATGGGCTTCCGTAGTTCACAGAAAAATTGTGCAGAGGAAAAAATGAGTAAAAACTAAGGATAAAATCATATTACACTTTTCAACAGGGAAAATTTATGTATCCAAATACATAACAACTTCATCTAAGTAGAATATACAAAGATGGTAACCATACAACAACGGAATTGATCAATCAAACTTAAATTTCAAAAGCAGCCGCTAGTATGAACGGGACGCGAAAGCCATCCGCAATAAGTAAAAATAGAGGCGTTTCGTACATGATCTAGAATATCTGTCATATATGCAAACATAGGAAAACATTAAGACACCCGTCCCACCCCAAAATCAAATTTTTCCTTGGCCTTTTCAATCAGTGATGAAAACAGACAGTTTACTTTTTAGCTAACCTTTAAAAAAAAGTGATTGAGAAAATACAAGAACGAGTTTGTCTAGCCAATTCGGGCTGCTTAGACTTCTGGAATATGCAAAATGGCAAGAAAGAAATGTCAAAACGTTTCAACTTATATGCATATGCATACCCACCGTATGCATCCTTGTGCCCATTGAAGTACCATCTATTCAGTGGTAGTGTTTGTCCATGAATTGGAAGGTGCTGTGTTTCGATATAGTTTCCAATAGTATACGTAATGCGAATTTTTTTGGCGTGTAGGGCGGTAGTGTGTGGCAATATAATTCTAAGTATAGTAAGCTGCATTCATTCCTTCTTCGTGTGGTATGTTGGTGTATAATGATTAAACACCTGTGGTGACAAAGTATGCATTTGAGGGTAATGATGGTTGCTGTTCAAGGAGCGTCAGGAATTGTTTGGAGTCTTCTCTGAATCCAAGGTGAGTGCGAGAATAGATTTTGTATGGTGGGGATAGTGTATTTTCTTTTCTTATCGTGTGTTGCAGCGATGTGATTCATGTTTCTATGTGTTTCAATCTACAATGAAAACTTGGCAAGTGAGTCTTTCATGGGGAAGGTAGTCAAGAGTTGATAGAAAATGAGGCGGTTATTTTTAAAAATGTTTTTATTTTGAAACGATGAAACATAATAAAAATGACAACAGTATGAAGATTAAATGGAAATAATGAAAATGCAATATATATGTTATGTGCGTGGAAAAACTAAAATGTTTATGGTTGTAGGTGGTGATTGTGTAACTTGTGTACTTGAATTTGTGATGTTTCCAGTGTGATGTGTGGAACGTGTGGTATGTGGCATGTGTGGAGGCATTGACATTCGTACCTGTATTCCCAGGGATGATGGTGAGAGAATGCGTCTCCTGTTTTAAACAAATGCCTTGACCTTGTGTATCGTGTAGGTGACTGTATTGGTGTGAGCGTTGATGTTGATGTGTCTGGGAATGCTTCTAATGTATACATTTGTTGTTGTGGGTTGTTGTGGGTCCATATTTTATAACATTGACCCTTTCTCTGTCTATTGTTTCTGGGCGGTTGTGTTTTCAAGTTCAAGTTAGGTTGAGTGAGTTGATGTTGAAGTCAATAGCATCACGATTTTGCGCTCTGTGGTACATGTAAGAGATTCGATCTATGATGAGTGGTCATCTTAATATGATAAATATTTGTGGTATTTTATTTGTTGTTATGGTTGCAGTTTAGAGACAGGATACGGTGCGTTGCGAGATGCAAACATTTTATTATTATTAATCATTATAATCATTATATATGTCAGATGTGTTCCCCTGAGGGTGGTTGTGTGAACGAACTCATGTCAAATATTTATTCTTTGTGGGTGGAATATACTTATTCAAATCGCGTATACGCGAGGTGTTTGCAATGCAAAGCGTTCGTCGTCGTTGTCGTCATCATCGTGTCACCCAAAAAATAGCCTGTAAGCGACAGAAAAAAAAAATAATAAAAAAAATCTTATATCTTTGCCGGAAGAATAATACCTTAATGGTACTAATTTTCGCTGGTACTAATTTTCGCGGTAAAAGAAAAATCGTCAAAAATTGCATTTCGCGGGTATTAATTTTACCGGATGGCTCGTTTGAAGATTTTTCGCGTGTATTAATTTTCGCGAATCGTCAAAAATTAAGTAATTTTTTTTTTTGAAGGTTTCAGTCAGTTCCAAAATCGAAAAAATTAAAAACACAAGAACTTTTGATCAACATTTAACTACCTATTCACTTGTTTAAAAATTTTAAGTGAAATGTTACAATATAACTACTTATATAAATCAAACACGTTGCGCGCACCATCGTCATCCGCATTTGAAATGTCTCCATTGGCACCATCAGTTGTGTCATCGCTTACATTATCTACCCTCCATCATCGGGTATTGTTATTGACATAAGGGTGGAAAATTCTTAGAAATTCATTTTTTTTCGCAGGTATTAATTTTCGCGGATTAAACAAAATTGAATTTTTCGCGGGTACAAAATTAATACCCGCGAAAATTAGTACCATTAAGATATACAGTTTGGATGAAATAACATGAATGTAATTATGAAGAAATTATGTACTATTATGTACTATTTGTCGTTATGAAAAACAAAGACAACGTAGATACCGTAGTTTACTTAGAAATCAAAAAAGCAATTTACCTTACTAATCGACTGTCAAAGAGATTTTTCAGACAAATAACAATTCAACAGAATACCAAGTGACGTATTGTACACACTTAATTTTTCTCTGACTTCTAGTATTATACCTGATGACTTAAGATTTGCTCGACTCACACCTGCTTACAAAATCTGTGAATCAAAAAACCAAAAATTCTCTGATGGATCAATTTTCAGTAAACCCAAATCTCAGAATGTTTTTCAATCTAAAAACTATTGTTCTTAATATAAACTAGGTCTTTCAAAGCATTTTTTATTGGTTCTGCAGGGCTGTTTCCATTATTCCATGACCAATATGTCAAATTTTAACTTGGACAGTGTTATGTTGTTTCTTGGATTCACTTACGGAACATTGGGGAAAATTTTCATATCAGAAAATGTTCCCATCTTAAACATGTCTCGCTTTCCATTTCTCTTCCATCAGTTGTTCAAATGTCGGCCATCGGAGTTTCCCTTTTTTTTTCAATTTCTGTTTTTCTTCAGTTCATCTCGAAGTTGTTTCAATTCTTGAAAAAATATCAGTTTATCTTCTTTCCTTGGATACTGAGCAACCAAACCTGACGTAGATGGCATCACGTAAACCGCCTAAAACAGAAACACAATATACAGTACAAAACAGCCACGCCCTAACATCAAAACCAAATCATGATTGAAATATAAACATTATTTTTATAAAATACTACTGTAGTCGGAGAAACTTTTGCGGAACAAATTTTCGCGAGGAGGAAAGTTTGCGATTCTTTTCAAATAACTTTCACAAATTGGAAAATTGAAGATATTTTTTGCGAATTATTATTTTTCAAAATATTGATTTAAGGTTGGTATGTTGGTGGATATAGTTTTGCAAATCATCAAATCGAAATCTTTTCCAGTGACAACCTTTTGTAATGGACATTTTGTAACAATTTCATAAAAATGACAAAAAATGGTGAATGCTCCGATTAAATAGAAATAAAATGTAAACACAGCAAAAAATGCGCTTTAAAAGCCCTTTTGCACACTGGTTTTCGCCCAATGCTATACGTATCTCTGACAGTAAGTCAACTTCCTAGTTGGAACCACTACAATTGGAAGCCCAAGGACTTAAAGCTCCCTGTGACTTACTTACTTAAATAATCTACACTTTTAAGCTGCAGACCTCACCAGGGTATGATTCCCGTGAAGGTCATAAAATATAAAAAAAACCGTTTGCTGTGAAATTAAAATTCCGTTTTGGGAAGTTTTTATGAGTTTTCATAATACTGAAATTATAAACCAGACTAAGTTTAAGCTACAGCCCTCTTGTCGCATTATGTCGCATTATGTCGCATTATGTCGGGTTATGTACAACAGGAATTTCAGTTATTACTTTCGGAATGCCACACTTAATATCAGATTGTAACCGTACTTGCATTATGCTCTGAATACACTCTTTCTGATGTTCTCTTTTATGTTCACAAAAGGAAATCAGGATGTTAGCTTAAATTGTTTATATTTTACTCGACAAAAATAATCTAGACTGAAACCTTTTGAATATGTAACATGACTTATCAAAATTCAGATAATCAAGCCTTTCAAAACCTCTGGATGTTTTTGTGAATAACACCTTAATCCATTCCTTCCTGCAATAGTGACTCCAATCTGGTGCTATTTAAATGCAACGTAACTGGCCTATTAGGAGCTGCATGCTCATCTGTGTGGCAATAGCTAATAAGGTGACTGACCTATTGCACGACTTATCTGATCACAGCTATTTTAACACAAGTCAACTACCAACGAGTGACCGAAGGCAGTTGTTATACATTTCGAACAATTTGGACCAATGAAAATAAAGGTTTACATTTCTAAATGCACACAAAAATCATTCAAAAATTAATTAAATTCGAAAATCAAGATTTGAATTAAAAGTAGCAAAATATGAAAGAAATTTAAATTTAAAGATATCATAAAAAATATCATATCAAATTTATCATTTCTTGTGACTTATTCACTCGGACAACACTGTCAGCTTCCTTTCGAAACTTTTTAAAGAAAAAAGAAAGGATCCCTCCATGGTAATGTATTGAAGCGGTCATTCAAAAACATATTTTTTAAAATGAAAACATAAAAGTTCCTCTTTTTAGCACAGCTTCTAAGAACACCCACTCAAATTTTAATACAATTTTATAACCCTCCACTACTGAGCTTCGCTTAACTTGAACATTCGAAGTCGAACTATTTCCCCTGGTCCCTTGGAGGTTAGGTCCGGGAGTTAACTGTAGAATGCTAATTTGCAACTAAAATATCGGAAGAGAAATCGCTGAAATATGATAATTGGCCATAACTATTCAAATCAGTAAATAAGTATATCAGACCAAATTAAGTATAACGGAATTCTGATCATTTTTTTCAGAATTTTTTTTAAGTACGAAAGAGATAAAAAAAACAACATAAAAACACACACTGATTCTTTATTCAAGTCATTTTCTTTTAGTCTTTTGCTAAATTCACTAATTTTATAAGCCTTAAAGTTTAGTAAGTGCCTGGGCAAATAATACCTTCATAATGAATATTCATAATGAAAATACAATATGTAGAAAATATGTTTATTTAAACTTGGACATTATATAAAAGAGTGCTCATCATCAAGGCCTTGTAACTAAACGATTGAGCGTCCGGGTGTTAATGATAGAATTTACAGATCAGTTTTATTTCTTCCTTTTAAATCTGTTGTCGGAAACATATTAGATTCAAGTAAACTTCACAAACAAAGTTTAGATACTAAATCCGAAAACTAAAAGTTGAAAACGCAATTACGATTGTTAGAAAAGACTTTCAACAGAACAACATACCACATTTCCAATGTTTTCTTGACGACCAACATCACATTTCTTCTTTTCAGAAAATATTTCGTAAATTCCTGTCAAAGATAAAATTACAGTTGTTTATTCAGGTCCAGTCTTTTTTATGTAAGCTATCTATACTGCACCCAAAAAACCCTGATTGCGGAGGAATTGCTCTTCATATAGAGACCGATATATTGAATATGCGATATAACTTGGCTAGACAATATTTCATTTCAATTGAGATATCACTTAACTGTTTATATAAAAGACAAGTTATATTGCCTACCCAATATCTCTTTGAACAGCAGTTGGGGAGTGGTTTACTGGGAAAATTACAGAGGTCGTTATGGTGATCGAGAAAGGCGTATTGAAAAATTTTACCTTTTCCATTGAAACATATTACAAGAGGGCTTAATCTTTGTATCATTTCCAAACATGCAGCTTTACCGTTCTTGATTTCCATCCTACAAGAATGATACGCACCACGCAAAGTTTCAGCATGGCAAATTTTTTAGTCCGAAACAATATTGTCCGAAAAATTTAATGAGTTCAAATGTTTGTCACTCTGAAACTTCTTGATTTACTACTTTTCTTATCTCCTGAGAAACTCAGATTTTTAAGAGAAAAATGAAATAAAAAAGCAATAACTGTAGTGATATTGTACAACCCTTCATATTTATGAAACACATTTTTCACTTATGTTTTCAAACTCAAAGGACCAAATGTTTGCCCTAAAACTATTTTGTACGGACCGTTCGGAAACATCATGACTTTTTATCGTTCAAATTATAAAGAGTCTATACTGTGAACGTTTTAAAGGTTGAAATACACTGAAATCATTATTTCACGACATTTTAAAAACGATTAAGCCACGTGTTTACAGGATCATTTTTAAATGAGAACAACATAGCTAGAAAGTTCAAGATTGCATCGTGCAACATCGTGCAACATCGTGCAAATGTCTGTTAGAACAAGAAAAACAGAATTTAAGAATTTCAATAGAAAATTTTTAAAATGATCGTGTATTTCATCCTTAAAACTTCACTTATCTCAAATTTTTTACAAGCTATTTACCATGACTTGAACCCCCTTTGAATTGTTTCAAATTTTTTACAAGCTATTTACCATGACTTGAACCCCCTTTGAATTGTTCCAAATTTTTATGTCACGATCATTGTTTGAGAAACATTACAAGCTATTTACCATGACTTGAACCCCCTTTCAATTGTTTAAAAATTTTTATGTCACGATCATTGTTTGAGAAACATTACAAGCTATTTGCCATGACTTGAACCTCCTTTGAATTGTTTAAAAATTTTTACAAGCTATTTATCATGACTTGAACCCCCTTTGAATTGTTTCAAATTTTTTACAAGCTATTTACCATGACTTGAACCTCCTTTGAATTGTTTAAAAAATTTTTACAAGCTATTTACCATGACTTGAACCCCCTTTGAATTGTTTCAAATTTTTTACAAGCTATTTACCATGACTTGAACCCCCTTTGAATTGTTTCAAATTTTTTACAAGCTATTTACCATGACTTGAACCCCCTTTGAATTGTTTCAAATTTTTTACAAGCTATTTACCATGACTTGAACCCCCTTTGAATTGTTTCAAATTTTTTACAAGCTATTTACCATGACTTGAACCCCCTTTGAATTGTTTCAAATTTTTATCACCTGGAAAGCTCAGCAGCGCTCCTGGTTGTCCTGGCAACAATGTTAGTCATTCCAATCCCATACTGCAAACATTGAAAATCCTGCTCAAATGTCAGCTTTTCTGGAATCAACCCACTTCCATGCAGTAACGGCCCTTCAAAAGAGAACAAGTAACCTAATCGAAACCTAACCGAAGCATCTTAATTCATATAGGTCAACAACAAGTGGGATATAAACACACAATATCCTCTACGGGTTGCACATATTAATAAAAGAACTTTCATAAATTTTAGTTTCTTCTTATCTAATCTACAATATAAAAGGATCGATAAGTGAAAGTGAAACATTTTTAAGCTTTTAAGATAAGTCTAAATAAGGTGTTGAACAAAAATTTGGGAGGATTTCAAATTATGACCTTGAAAGTTCTATTATTTTAACACAATTTATAAATAATTTCAGAACAAAAGTTGCACTATTGTATAAAAATAAAACACAAATAAAAATAAGACACAAATGAAAATAAGACACAAATAAAAGGGTTACTCACAAAAGTGATTGTTTTTCGCACAGTAATGATGGCCTTTGTAAGCTGATACCAGGCCAGGATTGATTCCTACCTGTAACAGGAAAATTTGGTAAGAAAAGGAAAATTTACTTGATCACTCATCTCTGCCATCTAAATAATATTATACTAACCCTATACTAACTGGTTATGAGGGCGTTACCGGAGAATATTGACTGGCGTCAAAGGAAAGTCCGAGCTTACGAGGCTAAACCTGTCTTTACATATAAGCTAGAACTAAGCATAGTGTCCGTTTGGTACGAATCGAGAAAATTGCAGTTACAGGTTTAAGAATATTAATGCAAATACACACTTTATTTTGGCTTTAAATCTGACCTTATATAGGACACGTTTATGTGAGTTCATGTACTGCGTACAACTTAGCATATATAGATAGATAAAATGTAAACATGAAACTTTGATTCCTTCAACACAGATTTCCTTTTGGGTCCTTTGGGAGTGACTTCACAGAAAGTAAGCAAAGCTCTGTCCAATATAAACAAACTTTCTTCACAAAGTCAATTGGGAAAATCCTTTGTTTTACTTTAATTGGTCGTTCCACTTATTATCCCCTGGTTCCCCTTATTCAGTTATCTCTTCAATACATAATACTACTACCCCGATACAATGCAAAATACAGTAAAAATGTCTTAATGCAAATTTTTGATGAACAAAACTGTTATCCTCACTGCTATTTAGGGATATGCTTCAACAAACCCCAAGGAGGGTAATTAGAGCATTGCATTGTGGTTGTATTATTTGTTATATAAATAACTGAATAAGGGGAATGGCCAATTTGGAAGAGTTTGTTAAATGAACACTATATGGGCTAGTTAATGGAGATAGCAGACACTATTAACAAGAACTGGTAGCCTTTTCTCCTTGAATTCCAAACCTCCAGCTTATGGACAGCTTTTTTGATTCAGATGGTTTCAAAGTACTTATATATGTGGTAACAAAATCACTAAAACTATTGACCTTCAGTACCCCAAGGATGACACAAGTCTTTAGGGAGCCAAAAGGGTAACAGTGGCTTTAAGAAGTTGAAACATCTCCTCAGACAGTGTGCCAGGTTCCAGGCGATTTTAGTAACAAACCATATAACATTATTTGCATAATTAAAAAATTGATTTTGTCAGTCATAAGTTTGTTATAACTTGCCAGCTCTGTAAC
>CM077630.1:2759714-2878950 GCA_039566895.2 Turritopsis rubra | reverse complement strand
AAATAAGAAGATGTCCCTTAAAAACGATTAATCGGATCGGAATGCAAATTTTCAAACCTTTTCGTAAGAAACTTTTTGTACACTTTAATTCCTGATGAATGTCATACTTTAAACAGTAGTTAGAATCCGTCAAGATAGATAGAATTGTCTTATTCTGTTCTACGTTGGTGAGAGTATAGTTGCTATAACAACGTTATAGCGAGGTAACGTTAATTGCTTGTACATTTGAAGTCGCCTTCTTCGCCTCAATTATGAAAAGAAATATTTGATAATTTGCTAAATGACTCAAATTTTTTCACCTCAATGTGTGACCTTTAGCAGTTTTTCTCTTCTCCTGTCCATTTTGGGATGAGTATGAGTGTTAAAGGTTGGTTTCCATACAGCGGAATTTTCCGCCAAGATGTAATTTGTGTATGTGCAGTAGGGCAATATTTTGCTGATCAATGTAGAATGTTTTTCGCCTAGACGATCAGAAAAAGGTGAAAAATGCAAGATCAGCAACTTTTCTTTATATTCATTTACCACACACACGTAAAAACTGCTTATGATGGAAATAACATCTCTTGACTACGCGCGAGAATGTTTTTGGAAAATATCCAATCATGGAAGAATAAAAGAATTATGTTCATTTTGTTATCTGATGTCAGTATCCCTAGCTCGTTGTTTTCCAGGCCATTTTCAGCGCTAAGTTTCTTTGTGTGAGGATCTGACGCGCCTATTTTGGAGACTGTCTGCACACAGCAACTCGGCGTGGAGAATATAACCTCGAACCCAGGTTTCTCTTGCCTTGGGTTCGAGGTTGTGTAGAATAGTCAGGGATTGAAAACTCCTAGTTCATTACTTTTAATTAGTAACTCCATGATAAAATCCACTGCTTGATGCAATCGTCTCTTCACATATAAAAGCAATTGTTGACTGAAGATGTGGAAATTTCTTCCTTATCTGCCAATGCTTATTCAACCTCGTCCGCAGGACTTCTTGCCTTAAAGTTTAAAGTACTTCCAGCGCCATTGGGATATATTATTTTATACAACTCCTGCACCTCCAACAAGAACACACAATACCGGATTTAAGCCCCAGGGCGCTTATTTATGTTTTTTTTTTAAATCAGGTGGACGCTTAAAAGATGGGGGCACTTAGTAAAATAGGGGCGCTCAAAATGGTGGGCGTTTATTAGAGGAAATACGGTATTCAAATTCAGTAAGCGTTTCTGAAGAAAGATTGTTTTAAACACTCTCCGCCCTACATCTCAAACACAACAAACACAATCATTGTGGGCGGGAGGGCGGCGTTGTGTAACCACCGAAGAAATAGAACACGTTTGTACTGATGAAAGTAGAAATTTGTTCTGTACAAATATTATTTAAAAAAATCAATTTGTCCCACTCATCAAACGCATTTGTGTTGAAAAATTATAACAATAACTATGCTTAAATTTACAAAAAAATATATTGATAATAAATTAACAAATGTACACTCAATCAAGCCATAAAATCTGTCAAGGCATGAAAGAGACAATGTCAAGCCACGTAACCTTCACAAATTTTAGTTTAAACGTTGTGTTTTGGTCTGGCCAAGTTTCACCTCGTTTTTAAAATCATAATTGTATTGGGAAGTAGATTAACGAGTGACTTAGTAATCAAGTGGTCAGTAAAACAGTAAGATGCAAAGATAATTCAAACAGAAATTTCTGTGATTCGGGAATTTGGGAAAGGCGTATTAAACTTTTTAAGCCCATCTATGACGTCACAATTTGGATAGTGCCATCAAGTAAGTCATGTGACATCAATATCTCGCGGCTTTGTTCGGGAAAATTCGGGAAAAACTTATTAAACTTATTACGGTAGCAGCGATAGCGAATACCGTATTAAAACACCCGTGGACTCCTCCTACTCCTCCTCCTACTACTACTACTCCGGCCGAAAAGGCATTTAGCCCACGCTTTAGACTCTGCGAAATTTCCTTTACGAAACTATATAAATTGTATGAACGAACGCAGGCTAGGAATTTTCAAAAGCTTATCAAAACATTCATGATGAAAAGCTTCATAAGAAGCAGTTCTTACTTTAACTCTATTAAACGACCTTCTTATAAGTATTCTTGTTTGATATTTGAACGTTTTTGTTTACTTTGTTTGATAAAGTTTAAAACCCAGTATTTGGATGGATTTTTCGTTTTTATTCAATATAATATTTTTTTCGATGAAGACGTTTTTATTTTTGTTTCGTTTTCTTTTGGCTCTTATACACTTTTTTTAAAAAAAAGATATTTTAAAATAAGATAAGTATCCATGGTTACAGCTCACAAATGTATATTTCTTTTGTTTTAAGCAATGCTGTTTCTTTATTAAACCTCGTTTACACTTAATAAAGTATAAACATGTTTACACTTAATAAAGTATAAACCTTGTTTACACTTAACAAAGTTTAAAAGTAAAACTCGGATGAATGAGTTTGTATCTATTTTGTTCGTATTGCGACTTAGATTTGAAATGCTGCTACCGTTTTGCACCATATGGTTCTTGTTAAAATTTTGAATACAAGAAAGAAATAAAAAATAGTGATAGAGAAACGTCAAGAGAATTAACAGAAGAAACAAGAAAGTTATAAATCATCCATTTCACTCATCAACAAACCGTTCTCGCTATCAGACCAGCCTCGTTTACGTTTCAAACCAAAGCGACCTCGAATCGTTTGTACGTAGGTTTGTTTTCGTAAAGGTTGTTTTTTCGGTGTATTACCATCTTCATCAAAAGCTGGTCTTCTATAACTAGAAATAGACGAAGACAAGAAACTATTACCAATTGTGCGATCAAAAACTTAGTAGACGCTATCAGCATTTAGGACCTTATCAATAGCTATTTCCATACCCCAGACCAAACATTTATTGGAAGAGAACAACTACGCGAAATAATCAACTTACGTCTTCAAAAACAATGACGAACAGACGACAGAGACGGACGACATAGCCATGGCTGCTGACGCCATCCAAGGATGCAAAACAAAACCAAGCGACAGAAATACACCGGCTGCAATAGGTATACCAATTATATTATAAACCAATGCAAAAATAAAGTTGATTTTGATTCGCCAAACAGTTTTACAAGATAGATCTATTGCTGTTATGACGTCCAGAAGGTTATCCTAAAACATACAAAAAGAATTCGTTGCAACTTTTCTCTAAAGAAGAGGAAATGGTTTACTCGGTAAGCGTTCAAGCGACTAACCTTTATAAGGACGACACTGGCCGCTTCCACAGCAACATCAGTCCCAGTCCCAATTGCAATACCAACATCAGCTTGTGCAAGAGCTGGTGAATCGTTGATTCCATCACCAACCATCGCTACAATGCCGCCATGATTTTGTAACATTCGGATCTTTTCCACTTTATGGCTTGGCAAAACACCAGCGTATATTTTATCAATGTTCACCTACGATGATACATGTGTATTAACGGTTTACGAGCACATAATAGACCAGCAATCGCCTCGTATTCAAACTAACTAATAACTAGTATAGAGTGTAACAGCTTTCTACTGTTTCATTTACCTTTAAGTTACAGTCCTACCGTCCTTTGCGTCGTTCACAGAAAGATTCGATACCTAACGAATTTTTTTTGTCATGCTTACTTAAGTACCAGGTGTTTATGAAAAGGTCTGTCTGTTAAGTGAGGGAGATTCGAGAGATTTTGGACATACATGTGTAGGGTGTATTCATTATTAAACATTCTGAAACATCATAGTATTGAAGATTCAATTCGAAAACAACGTTACGATGTCTTCGTAGAATGTCTCATACATTCATAAAAAATCTCGTTATTACGATAATATACAGTCCTACAAACATTGCTTCAACTCTCAATCTCTTGAACACAAAAGTTGATATAAATGAGTATCCATCCCAACTCGGAAATGTCCCCCAAAAATGTTCTTACCTGTCTGGCGATTGTTTCAGCAGTCCTTTTGTTATCACCGGTCAAAAGAACAACGGTCATCCCCATCTTACGTAATCTATTCACAGCCTTGCAAGCATTGTCTTTCACTGAATCAGAAAATACAACTAGGCCAGCTAGTTGTCCTAAAGATAGAAATCAATGAAGGAAACATACAGAGGCATTTATAAAGGATGCAAGGAAGGTGTGTGTGTTTAATAATGAATAAAATTTGAATTTTGACAATCCAGAAAATCTAGAAAATCCAGAAAATCGGCGGATTGTCCATTGTACTCCTAGGTAAGTAATTAAAGGGAGGCTTAAACGTCCTTGGAGTATATCCAATTGTTTCAATTTTATGAAGGTTGACAAAACAATTTGAAGAAGACTTCAATTGGTTTGTAACTAGTTGAGCTTACCATCAATGGCTATAAGAACAGCAGTTCGACCCTTCTCTTCATACACAGACATGATCATATCCACATCATCGGTAATAATTATCCCGTTCGTTATCATGAAGTCACGTGTTCCAACAATAACGCTGTAAGATGTTGCTGATCCTCCACCAGATCTCCCTACTGGAAATAATAATAATAATTTATGCTATAAGCAACTCACTTTTCAAATGCAACAACTTTTTTTAAAGCAAGGTTTCCACCAACCTTCTGAATGCTTTAACTGAATTTCATCCATTCGGTAACCGTCAATTTGAACTGATAAGGGCATATCGTTCTTACTGACCTCAACTATTTTCTCCTGCACATTTCTTACGGTACACGAAATCCCTTGGCCTGGAACAGCTTTAAAATCACGTGCTTCACCAAGCACGTCTTTACCAAGTTCCTACAACAGATAGAACAGAATCAATAGCACAGATATAATAAAAGCTTCTCGTGACTTTAATATAATGTAAACAGAGCTTACCTCAACAACATAGTTCTTTAAGGCAGAGCCAAGAGGGTGTTCACTGTTTGCTTCTGCAGTACCAGCTATAGCTAAAACCTTTTGCCATGACAGCAAAACTAGATGCGAGAATATCTTGACAGTAACAACCAGTGGCTTGCCATAAGTCAACGTTCCTGTTTTATCAAATACTACGGTGTTCACCTAAAATAAGAAGAATTAAACATTTCTCAAAAATATATACCCACTATCTGATAAAACAACAACAACAACAACAAACCTTATGAGCGCGCTCTAATGGTTCTCCTCCTTTGATAAGTATCCCATTTAAAGCACCAACGCCAGTTCCCACCATAACAGCAGTTGGCGTAGCAAGACCAAGGGCGCAAGGACAAGCGATACATAAGACGGAGATGGCGCAACGAAATGCGAATTGTACTATAATTTCGGTGTGACCATTTAGAGAAGACTGAAAGTAAAATAGTGCATGCAACTCCAAATGTAAACTGAAATAGTTTCATAACAATACCAGGGCGTATTGAAGAGTTTTCACATTGCTCTAATATCCCTATAATCAGCGGCGGATTTAGGGTATGTCAAAAATTGTGGAGGAGCGCATAAACATAATTTCTGTTTTCAGTTTTTATCACCAATGGGATTACTTGCACGTTTTTCTTTTATGGTTTAATAGCTAACATTCTCCTTCATAAATTTTGACATCTCTAGATCCACCTCTGATAATCTCAGAGAATATAGCAGAATTTAGCTCATTTACCATATTGTGACTTTTGACCAGTTCAAAATTTTGGAACCCATAAATAACCCAAACCACTGCGGTCAACGCTGCCAAAAATACAATAGCAGGAACAAAAATACCAGCTATTTGATCAGCAAACCTTTGAATTGGTGCCTAAAAGTTTAGGTGATAACATCACCAGTAAAAATCAAATATCAATTCAGTTTCTTGACAACAAGATTTCCATATTAGATTGCAATAACTAATCTTAATTTAATGCTTACCTTTGACGTTTGTGCATCTTCAACAAGTTTGACGATTTGAGACAATGCACTGTCCTGGCCAACATTTGTTACCTTCATTAAAATAGCACCCGTCTGATTGACAGAACCACCAATTACAGCATCATTAATGTTTTTGAGAACAGGCATGGATTCTCCAGTAATCAGAGATTCGTTCACAGATGATGATCCGGAGATAAGGGTACCATCACATGGTATCTTTGCACCAGGCCTGACCTGAAACAAGGAAGAAAATTATCAATACTATACTAGTAGGACCAAGATGACTGATTTCAGAAAGAAAAGTATTTCCCATACCAGCAGTATATCATCCTTTTGAACAAGATCGACATCTATTATCTCTTCACTGAAAAAATACAAGTTTTTAAATTAATATTAAAGCCTTAATTCATTTCAAAGTTTCCTCAATTAAATATGTAAATGAAGTTTTGACCTTTCTAGCTGCAGACTGTTTCCTTTGAGAGTGACAAGGACCGCATCCGTTGGTTGTAAAGATAGTAACCGAGTAAGAGCTTCTGAGGTTTTCCGCTTGGCAATATGTTCAAGCCATCGACCAAGTGATACAAATGTAAACAGCATTGGTGGAGTTTCAAAGAAAGTTTTTGGACTAATTTTCGGTTTTTCGATCAAAGCGACCAACAAAACAATAACCTACAAAAAATATAAATATATGTTACATGACATAGTGGTCTATGAAATTCTAGCATTTCCTTAAAATGACTTAAATGAGCTTTATCAAATCAACATTCAGTATGAAAATGTCTTGACCAAAATTTGACAAAATATCTTATCAGAGAAGGAAAGGTCAGAATTGCTCTTACAGAATAGATATATGACACTCCAGTAGCTAACACGATCAAAACATCCATATTGGCACTTCGATGTTTTAAAGACTTCCATGCTGAATTGTAAAAGTGCTTTCCACCCACAAGCTTTAGAAAAATAATTATTACATGTGGTTATTCCAGACTCCAAAATTTCTGTAATCACAACACTTTCTGTCATTCTAACAGATCAAATACTAATAAACACAAGTTATAAAACTTTATTATAATTCTTCTATTTTTATCACTTTCTTGATACCCAATACAATTACTGTCCAAACCTCAATAGTTTTCAATTTTTGTGTAGTTCGTTGCACAAATCTAATTTTGAACGTGATTTGTGTCTCGATACTTCACTCAGATGCACTTTAAAAGCAGTGTATCAACCCATTTAGAGCCATCGACTGATTAGACACTGGCCTTCATGTAAGTTAGAGCAGTGCTATCACATCTCTAACAGTGACTTACCGCTTCCTAGTTGCAAATCGGCAGACAGAAAAAACTCAAAACTCCATGTACTAATATTTGGAAAAGGTTTTCAGAAATGCTCTATAATCTTAAGAATGTTAAATAAAAAAAGAATTCAAGTGGTCGTTCCTTAAAAAACAATTTAGAAATGCCAGAGAAGTTTTCCCATGAAGACTTCGAAAAAGATAGATCTTTTACTTTTATGAAGTTTAAAGATATTTTAAGTAGTTTTACAGTATTATCAAAACAAGAGTTCTGTGTTCACATTGTAGTGCTGTGTGTGTTCTGGAATTTTGGCATTTGTGAAGACTGTTTCGGGTTTTTTCAAAATTCGTTCCTTCATTCAAATGATTCTTGATGCAAGTGGCTTTTAAACAATCTCAGAGAGTAAGCAAAGCATTGATCAAAATTAAGTTAACATTGAATAAGAATTTCTTTTCTAAATACCATTTCTTATTTGTCCTGCCAAACTGACTGAATATTTTCCTAAACTTAACTGTGCTGGGATCTCTCGGTAAAACACAACCTTGAAAAAATTGGAAACCTATCTGCGATCAGCCATGCATGATGACTGGTAATCTTGATCTTATTGAGGTCTTAATTTGTATGCTTCAAAAGCTATACATAGTGTGAGAAATCTTTTCTTAATAGATACCGACTGACATGATTGAAAACTTTCTTACAAAAAACATATTTATAGCTTCTTTTTACTTTCACTTCCAGTTCTTAATTTGTTTCTAAACATTATCTGATGAAGAACAATTTTCTAGAAGCATAATGAAGTATTTACTTGTGTTTTGAACCCTTATAAATGACTTGCTGTTAATTGTAATTAGCTTAACATACCAAAACTACAAACTCAACAACTGCTTAATATAGCTTCGTGTTATAGAAACTGAAAGACACTTCCAGCTCTTATTTTTTGTTTCTAAACATTATCTGATGAAGAACAATTTTCTAGAAGCACAATGAAGTATTTACTTGTGTTTTGAACCCTTATAAATGACTTGCTGTTAATTGTAATCAGTTTAACATACCAAAACTACAAACTCAACAGCTGTTTAATATTGCTTTATGTGTTATAGAAACTGAAAGATATTATTTTTGTTACAACATCTAACATTAAGTTATTCATATTTGCCTGTGATTTTACTGGGTTTATAATGTTTTTCACATACTTTAACACTGATATAAGCAGAAATCCTTTTCTAGTTTCATATTTTTAACAAAAAACAGAAATGTGGGTTCTTAATTATCCATGTAAAACTAGCAACAGGGTAATAATTCAACAGGTCCTGATCATGCTTAAAAGAAGGAAATTAACAAGAAATCAAAACAAAACACTCCCAGATGCTTAGTGTGCCGTTTAATAAAAAATAAGCACAAAGAAAGAGTGGAATGCTTGTTGCATACGGCAATGTTTTTAACTTATAAAGAAATTACAACAACATTATATGCACAATGTGAAAATTGCATGTTGCTTGATGTTTTTCAGATTTTCTTTTCACAGCAATGATTATACATAAAGATTTACTTACTTGAACAATAGTACACAACAAACAAAGAAATGCATTTTCAAATGACAGTCCAGGTAGCAAAACAAGATCTTTTATTCCATTATTTAAGAGGATCATGTAGGTTATAGTGATGATAAGAACTGGTAAGCCAAAAGTTAGTGAGAAAAAGAATGAACGTCGCCAACTATAAAATAATCACATAAAATTAGCATAGCTCATTTCTAATAAATATTGGATAAAAAGGAAACAAGGAAATGCTTTTTAAAGAATAAAGTTCAGACCATCACAACAAGTGCACCAGCTTTTGAATCAAAATCAAAAATATTTGAAAATTCTTCTCAACGAAAAACTTCACCTGTACCATAACAAACTGCAGTTATGCAAAAATAATATGCTAATAAACGTACTGCTTAATTTCATTGCAATGACTCAGCATTTCTCCTTTCCTTTTAGTATTCTGTTGCAATCTGACACTAAATCCTAAACCATCTAGGACCTTTTTTACATCACGCGGCCCAATCATATCACTATCATACCCACATTTAACCACACCATCGCAAATAGTCACTTCCAGTACCCCCGTCTTTTTCTGCAGTGTATTTTCTATTAAATATTTTGAACTTGGATTGTTCACACCATATAGCTAAATAAAGTAATAATTTATATGTAAAACCTTACAATGTTGAAATGTTTTTCACCATTGAATTAATAGTTCATGTTTCAAACCTTGAATTCAATACTCTTTTCTTTCATGTTTTCCGTTTCCAAAAACTCTGCACCAAAACCTAAATCTTGAATACAATCTTCTATATTCTGGTGAGTAATGAGTTTTTCGTTATACAAAATTTCTGCCTTTTGTGCCATTAAAGCTACCATTATACTTTCAATTCCTGATTGAAAGAGAAAATTATTTGATAAACAATGAGTTGCATGGACGAAACAACAAATATATGCAAATATCTTATTCCATGATAATAACTCATGAAGCAAACAAACCTATTTTCTTTTTCATTTCCCGCTCAATTTTTGCAACACAAGAAGCACAGGTCATTCCAGTTATATGGAAATATGATTTTGTAAGCTTTGTATTTGCATCGTTTTCATGAAGAGAGATATTTTCTATTAATGCAGTTTTGGTTTCTCGTCCATTTTTCCATCCTTCCACAACCTTTTCAGATGCAGATATATTAGTGGTTGTTGTTTCTACAGAGGAAAAAACAAAATCTGTGCTCAAAGATAAATATTGTTTAGTTGATATATCAAAAAGACCAATAACTTTACTTGTGATATCATTAGACTTTTCTTCACAAAATGCATCAAAACCAATATCTTCTATTAGACTGCATAGATTCTCAACATTAGTTTTACTTGCATCGTATGTTATTACAGCATTTTCTTTGTCTAATGACACAACTATAGTTTTTATACATGTTTGGGATGACATCATTTCTGTAATTGACTTGACACATGATTGACAAGTCATACCCTGTATACTTATAACAGTTGTCTTAAAGTTGTCTTCTACCAGCGAAGCATCAAACCCCATATCACAAATCGCATCACAAAGTTGTTCTGGACTTTCGATGCTGTTATCAAATTGAATAACAGCATTTTCATTTTCTAAGGAGACTTTTATTTCTGTTACACCAGCACGTTGTCCAATTACACTTTCTATGCCATTAACACATGACTGACAAGTCATACCCTTGACAATAATTACAGTTGATAAAGTTCTATTAGAATTTTTTTCTGAAGCATCAAAACCCATATCTTCAATAGCACTACATAATGCAGGCACATCTGTTTTTGTCTCGTCAAACGTGATGACAGCTTCTTCATCTTCAAGACTTACTTTGATATTGTTAACACCATCATGAGATGACAAAACGCTTTCAATACTATTAACACAGGACATACAAACCATGCCCTCAACTGAAATCACGACAGTTCTTTCTGTCATTTTGAATGAAGTGGAAAGTAATATTTTTTTGTTTTGTTTTAAATTGTTATATTTTATCTTTAAAAAAGGAGACATTTTTGTCAATTTATAAAAACATTTGAATTCACCCTTCATTCTTCAAAACCTATTTAAAATTAGAAAAAGCAGATATGAAAAAAGCTTGAGGTACAAAACAAAATCAACAGAGAATGCGAAATATAATATAAAATATATAAATATCAATAAAATCAATATAATTTTATGTATATAACAGCAAAAAGATTCTCTCTAATCAAAACTATGTAATATCTCTGTAAAATTTTGAGTTAATGTTTTCAAAAACTTGCCAGATAATAGTACATCTCTAAATAGACTTGATCAAACCTAATCTAAAAATATTAAATCAATATAATTTTAACTGCCCTATTAGAGTGGTATTGTGTTTAAATAACTTTATTAATAAAATTTATATAAGTAATAATAAAGTCCTACTGTGCCTGAGTAGGTTGTATTTTGATAATGAAAAATTGTGGTTTAAAACAGACGATATTAGTTCATTCATAATAAATGCTTAAAATACATAAAGAAACAATTGGTTTTTAAACATTTTCGTTGATGCCTGTTTTATTTAAACTTTTATAAATAATCATATGCTTGAATAAATAGAACCCATTAAAAATAGTAATGTTACTTTACAGATAAAGAAATTATGGATAGACAAATTTCAGATATATTATTCATAATAATGATAATAAATCCACCTGAAATATCTAACGCTGATTTGTAAAAATAAACCCATAGGAAAAAATTTCCATACAGACCTGCTTATAATGACTAGTGATGTATTGCTTAGAAGTGTTTCCATTCTTTCCTTGATAATTGCAGGATGTAAAATAATAAAGTCATTCATTTAAATGCTCTTTATATTATACTTTTCTAATTTGGTTCTCAGAGTTGTGAATAGTATTTTTTTACAATAAACTAGCACTTTCTGTTTCATGTGTTTTGTTGGATTTTTAGTTTGCATAGGGTTTAAGCTTGTAATTAAACCTAATAATTTTTTTTTGAAAGTCATCTATATAATTGTCCAGATTTCAAAATTAATGAAATTTAGATATAACTTTATCTACCGTATAACAAATCACCAGAACAGTTTTTTCTCTGGACTTTGTGTTTTAATCACTTAACTTTACGGAAATTTCAACCAATATTTTCTTTGGAATCAAAAGTTTCAAATGTAATATTTTTAAAAATAGAAGATTCATGAAAATAAAAATCCATGCAACATTTACTATTTTATTAAATACATAAATAAATCCACTCGTAATATATTCTTTAAAAAAAATAACACAGGTTCTCAAACATTGCAACATATGTCTCGATTATTCCATCAGGCACACTTTCCTGCTGTCAGTGGTATCTCATATTTGTCTCCTACACTTTAGCCTTGTGACTATTTATTTTTACAATGGTAATTTGAAAATAATAGAGATTTCTCTTTTTCTGTAATCTCATGCGTTATGTTTCAAGGCACACACAGAGGGTATAAGCTTGTGATAAAATTAACAGAGGAGGATAAACATTGAAAAGTCACATCTTTTCATGTGTGCAGGGTGATTTTTTACTATAATCTTGTGAGTCAAATTTTGTTATAAAAAATTGTTTATAAAATGATAATAGTTCATGCTTGACGTCAAGCAACCAGTGAATTTCATCCATCCCACCATAGAAAGAATATATTTAAAAGATTTATTAAGGTAAAACGTCACTACATCACCACAGAAGAACAGATCTAACAGCTAAATTAATTTTTACTTAAATGTTAAATGAAGGAATGGGTCGAATGAATGAGCTTATTACTTTGACAACAAACCAAAAACACTTACTATACCCACGATTTTATTAATGAATCAAAGAAAAACTGGCAACGCGCAAGAAAGTTTTTGTTTATACTTATGACGCATCTGCCACGTTCCATCCCAAGTTCGATTTTCCTCTCAAGTTGAACTTAGGACGTCCTCAGTTCATTTCATGCCAAGTTCGACAATGATGAATATCACCATTTATCACTACACAGAGCTACAAGAAAAGTGAAAGTGAATGAGAATGACACTTTAAATTAAAGTCTTAAATTAGTGTACCAACTCGTGATTTAAATGCAAAAAAGTAACTCGTAACTCGCGATTTTATTGTAGCAGCGGGTAACTCGTAACGGGCAACTCGCAACTGGACTTATCCAAACTCTCGCTGACGATCACGGCCTAAGTATTCTCAAAGATCAACTTGGGATGGATTTGAACTTGGGACGGTTGCAATCTTCATGTAAACTTTCCACGAATTCCCGTGAATCGTGCTAGTGCTCATGAATCTCCACTTAATTTCAAACAAACAAAAAAATAAACGAGCAATAATTGCACACCTCCATTATTCGTATTTCTTCAATAAATGTTGTGTTTGGGGTTTGCAGGAGGGGCGCAGCTCTTTTGCCCTTTTGTCACCAATCGGCTCTCTCTTGGCGAGAGACATCAGTAAAGCTGATGATACACTAGTCGATAAGTTGCTTTCGATTGGCTTTCTACAAATCGCCTCTCGTGTATCGTTTAAAAATTGCTAAAAAAAAGTTGTTTTCTTCTCAATACTTTCTACAAATAAAGTTTAGTTGCGACTTTTTTTAGCCAATCAAAACGCTTGGTGTTTGTACACAGCAAATGACCGAAAACAAAATTTGGTAAACATTTCCGTTAGGACATTTTTTTTCATGACAAATATCTGTTCTGGTTAAGTAAAAATATACAAAAAGTTTGAGATAGCAAATAAGCGATCTGGGGATCTAAAGATTTTTACTCATTTTACTACAGCAGTTCCCTTTTCGATTTAAGATTGACTTACATAAATAAAAAACATGATTGCTACCGCAAAAGAAACATTCTTTTCCATCTAGTAGTTATACTAAGGCTATATAGGTTTTCTCCTTCACAAAAGCAATGAAGTACAAATTAATTGAATGTGTTCCCGACAAAAACAAAACACAGAAATGAAGTATAGTAATCTATTCATTGTTGAAACACAATACAGAAGTTTGGGAAATTTTTTGTGTGAGGATGCTGAGCAATTAAAAAGGATGAAACCCCCACCCTGCAAATGACATGATGTTACCAATAAACAAGAAGAGGTAACAAGCCAAAAATAATAACATTGGAAACGTACATGTTCAATCCCTATAACAGAAGGCTGACAAAGGAAGCCCAGCACCCCGACCAAAAGTTGCTTCCATCCCTGGATTAAAAACCTTGTGGATATGAGCCAAATATATCCCACAAGGAAAAAACCGTGGAACGAAAGCAACCTGAAAGTCCATAAAAACCGGGTATAGGAATGGAGTAGTATAGGGTGAAGTTGATCCATCATTTGTTGAATTCCAATGAAGTGACATCAATCTCGATTCATAGTTGTAATGAGTACATAAAAGAAAACAACAACAAAAATTAAATTAATAATATATCAGACTACCAATAGGGTGGGCGGGAAGGGGAAGCTATATTGTTGTCCAAACAGTGTAAAATCAGAATGAGGAAACCTGTGTCCTTGCAAGGTTTTTTAAATAGAAAGATAATCAAGGCCAAATAAGTAATGGTTCAAAGCATTTGATACAAAAGGAGGAACTGAACAAATGAGGCAACCAGCCTGACCAAAGCAGACATCAATAACTCAGTGACCATAATGGACAAAAAGTAAAATGTTAGAAGAAATTAAAAATGGTCACCTCAATTAACCTGAGCCAAACTTGCAGTTTGGCACCATTTAATTGAATGTGTTCCCGACAAAAACAAAACACAGAAATGAAGTATAGTAATCTATTCATTGTTGAAACACAATACAGAAGTTTGGGAAATTTTTTGGGTGAGGATGCTGAGCAATTAAAAAGGATGAAACCCCCACCCTGCAAATGACATGATGTTACCAATAAACAAGAAGAGGTAACAAGCCAAAAATAATAACATTGGAAACGTACATGTTCAATCCCTATAACAGAAGGCTGACAAAGGAAGCCCAGCACCCCCAAATTCCCCCAACTTAATAGGAGAGAAAATAATAGACAATGAATTAACACCATTTTGACCTATATTTGCAGATGACACACAACTAAAGAGAACGGTAGATAAATCTTACAAGCAGATATAATATCAATATCTCTCACAACTCAAAGGAACCTTGGAAATGAATAATATCTGAGGACCAAGAATCAAATTTTTTATCTGAAAGATGAATATATCTCTGATATGCGTCACTTGACCACCGGCCCATGATCTTTATGACGCTATCTGGTACACCACATGCAGCAGCAGCAGTTGCTCCACCAATACGGAAACTATGTTTGTTGAGTTTTATATCGTAAGGTAAGGAAATGTTAATAAACGCCGACACATATTTGCAGGTAACAAACACACCAGATGAAAGAATAAATAGAGGACCTGGGTGATGTGTGCGGAAAGTGAGGTAACGCTTGAGTGTATGGACAGGACAAAATATACCTCCATTACAACATAAACGTATGTTGAAACCACATTTAAAGGGGTCTGTCTTAGAAGACTTCAATAAAACATAAGCAATTTTGGCGTTAGTGGAAAAAGAAATGTGAGAAGGAGAAAGATGTAGAGAGGCATTAAAAGAATTAGGAGATGAACATGTATATTCACTAACCCGCAAAAAAACAAAGAAAGCAACTGTAGAATTAATAAAGACCACATAGCTTTATCGTGAGAGGAAACCAAAGATCTAATAATAAAAAACAACAGACGCTTGAGATGAGAAACTGTAATGGGAAGACAAACACGAGAAAGTGGAGGAACCGTCCGACGTATACCACGTAACACATAGGACAATTTTGGCATTGACGAAATCTGCTCAGGATAGCCAGAAATAATGCTATGAAACTGAATACCACTCAAATACACTATAATAGTGGGATATTTCACATGGCGTGATAAATAAGTGACAAACGGCTAGAGAATACCAGCTACAAGAGGGAAGACAGGAACCGTAATCTGTCTTCAGAATTGGTAATACCGATTAAAACCACACCGATATGCAGCCTTGGTGCCAGGTGCAAGAACATTGTCGAGATAATGATTCATGGTTTGGAAAATAGAACCGACACAGAACTTGTAATATTTACTTGAACGTTTGTAGCTTGGGGGTGTAAAGCTTGAACTAGTCGACCCCAATAGAAAACAGCAACAACAAGTGGTAACTATTCCAAAAAAGAAGAACAATACTGTGTAGTAAATTAGATAGGTATGGAGAACCACTTATCGCAATAAAGCCCACCTATACCAACACCAGATGCATCTGTAAAAAGACGAATTTCATCCGAATCAATAACACAAGTGGGAATGATGGCGATGCTGTTCCAAGTGGGTAAAAAAAACTCAATCCACCAAGCAATGTCCTTGCGAGCTTCAAGAGAAATCGTAAGATGATGATGTAATTTCGACTTTTTAACGACCAATCAATGATGTGTCGCAAAAAGAAACGACCACACTTTACGACCTTGCAGGCAAAGGATAAAGAACCAATCAAAGATAATAAGTCCCTCTTTGTACATTCCTTTCTATTGTTCCAATTGCGAAGAGTAGTGAAGAGATCACAAAGTTTTCTTCAGGAAGGCGAATGGAAAAACTAACTGAATCAATTTCAATGCCCAAAGAAGTGATGACTTGAGCTGGAGCCACAAACTTATCTGGAGCCAAAGGGACACCCAAGTTCTGAAACACTCCTTTTTACAAAACCATAAGTTTTTCACAAACACCTTTGCGTTTATCTGCACCATAAAAAGTCATCGAAATAATGAAGCAAGGACTTAAGAAGATATACAACCACAATAATCCAATGCAAAGCATCAACAAATTATTAAAAATAAAGGGGGGGGGGGGGGGGGGGGGGGGGGATGAGTGACCCCCAAAAGGCAATACAACATCCAAATATTACCTATTGTCCCACTGGTAACCTAATAGGTACCAATCTTTGGGGTGGACAGGGCATACTCTGAAAGCATGTTGTATGTCAGTGTGAACATGGAGCAACCACGACCCAACTCCCTAATTAGAGAGACAGCGTCATCGAATGACAAATATGAACAGAATAACTATCGCGACTGATACCATCATGAACAGAGGAACCTTTCGTTGTTGTTGTTTTTTTTTGTTTTTTTTGTATTTTTTTTTGTATTTTTTTTTTTTTTTTATGAGGCAAAGGCATGACAGGAAACGGACCTACTGTGTGACCTCTATTCAGTTCCTTCAAAATCGCGGCAGCCACCTTAGGCCGATGTTCATATGAAGACTTATTATTACCGGCAGCAGAAACTAAGGGGCTAACTGAAAAGCCCAACCGAAACCCAAACATAAACCCAGAAATTAAAAAAAAAAATTGCGAAAAACATCATTATGATAATTAGAAAGATAGGAAGACAATAACTTCACATTAACAGGAGTATTAACTGTGGACGGAATCTGAAAATAATTATTAGGTACGGAAGCCAGGGGACCTGAATAAACACTTAAACGCGGAGTGCTCCTTTCCACACATGAAGCACCTATGAGAGAATGCGCACTTGGAAGCACATGGGATGCCTTTGTTATATCGCCAACAGTTTTGGAAAGATCTAGAAAATGACCTTTGATCACGTGATTCGTGATAAAATGGTCGACGTGGGGAGGCATTCCGAAACGAATCAGAATTGAGACATTGAGGGAACCAATGCCCTACCTCACCACAAGTAAAACATCGTGAAAAAGAAAAAGAAAACAAAAAACAACCATGATTAGAAGACAAAGGTTTCTTAACAGTCAACCGTGGCACCCCTCACAGGGGTAAGTGACCAACTGTTCAACTAAATGAGGAAAAAAAACAACAAAAACAACAAAAACAAAAAACAACTAAACATCTCAAATAGTTACTCCAAGCACAAGACACCAAGTTGGCAGATCCGATACCTTAGCCCTATTAAAAGCACTGTGAGACACCAAAAGAGTAGGAGTACCATCCTGATTATTAATATTTTTATCATAATTACCATCAACATCAGTGAAGGAACCAGTTACTGTAGAGGAAGAGACAGGAATGTTTATACAGAGGTGGTAAAAACAAATCCAAATTGACGAATTCAGAGGCCTTAACTTTGGGTAACACACGTTTAGGTACAGGAGGAAGGGAATCATGAAACCCACCCCTTATATCTGGTGAGGAGCCACATCAGTCGGAACAGTGATATTGTATGGGGGAGCCCCATAGTGGGAGACAGCGTCACAGAACACAGTGGCGGGGGCTGAAGAAACAGAAGCAGGTGATGTCACAGGAACCCTGGCAGCATGACGAGGCAAAACTGAAGTGAGGATATTATTCGAATTGGTAAGATCGTTACTAACATTTACTAATATTAAGTTCTTTTCTCATATCTATATAAGTTCTTTTAAAAGTTCTTTTTTGAACTATTTAAGTTCATAATATAAGTTCTTTTCTCATATCTATATAAGTTCTTTTAAGAAGTTCTTTTTTGAACTATTTAAGTTCATTTTTCATTTTTTTTTTTTTTTTTTTTTTTTAATATCTTTTCCTTGGAGAGGAGGTATTAATACAATTGATTGTAGTGGTAAACGAAGATGGTTGGTAAGAACCATTGTCAGCTGAATCATCAACGTCACCTTGGGAATCATCATCCAAATAACAATCAAATTATCAGAATGTTATCATGAAAAGTAGCTTCATTAGAATCCACAACAGCAGGAAGTGGGAGCAACGTATGATTAAGAATATCAATTGAACTAACATACTGAATCATCATTAGTAGCATCAAGTTCATTAGGAAGACTACGCCTCAGAAAAAGAGCATGTGCCATAGTTTGCGTGTGGATAATCCTTTTACATTCATATTAACGGAATTTGACATTAAGATCAGAGCCCCTCTCCCCATGTCCACCCACTGTTCAAGAGTTTTATTCTGATGCAGCTCATTAACCAGAGAAGGAGTGGATTCAGTAACAACAGAAATGACTGATAATGATTTTTTACCTGAACTCTTCTTGGGAACTTTAGCCATATTCTTCCACAGGTACAATGGAATCAACAAGTATTGACTGCTGAAGCTATATTGTTGTCCAAACAGTGTAAAATCAGAATGAGGAAACCTGTGTCCTTGCAAGGTTTTTTAAATAGAAAGATAATCAAGGCCAAATAAGTAATGGTTCAAAGCATTTGATACAAAAGGAGGAACTGAACAAATGAGGCAACCAGCCTGACCAAAGCAGACATCAATAACTCAGTGACCATAATGGACAAAAAGTAAAATGTTAGAAGAAATTAAAAATGGTCACCTCAATTAACCTGAGCCAAACTTGCAGTTTGGCACCATAAAAAGAAAAATATCTTCAAACGAAGCCATTCAAGAGATTCTTCGCTTTGTCGAAAACTCAAGTGAAGATGATGATTCTGACACCGGAGATCTTTTTGAAGTGTACGGTACTGATTCAGCTGCAGGAACTTCAAGTGGCAGTAACTCTGGGAATGAATCTGATACAACAGGAGGAGAGAGTGATGATGGTATTGATGATGATAACTCACGACCGCCCCGTAAAATCCTGACCAAGAAGCGCCTTGTGAATTCAATCGATAAATCCTTGGACACAACTTGTTACGATGATTTAGTTGAAACTGATGAAGAAGCTAAAGTTCTCACTGGCTTCCTGGGTGCAAAGAAAAACCCAAAAACGGAAAAGATCACATGGACAAATGAAAAGCAAAATACTGAATACGTCATAGATCCTGTGATATCTTACCCCGCGTTCCTTTGGCGCAAAGAGTGTTGCCAGAGCTAGTGGTATTGAAACAATAAACGATGCATTTGATGCTTTGTTTTCTGATGCTATGGTGAATCTTTTGGTAACAAATACTAACATAAAAATTCAACGCCTAATGGAAAATTTACCCCCAGACCAGGATCCTCACTCTTACTGGCACCCATTGACTCATCAGGAATTTTATGCTTTTGTGGGATTACTTTATGCACGCAGTCTTCTTGGACAAGCAATGCATTCAAGAGGAATGCTTTTTTCTGAGTCAGCTGGACCATGTCGTTGAAACGCTTCAATTTCTTACACGTGGTATTATCATTTGATGATCAAGCAACACGACAAGACCGTTGGAAGTCAGACCGCTTTACTGCTGCACATGAACTTACAAACATTTTCAATGATACTATGAAATCTGTTCTTGTCCCATCTGAGTTTCTTTCGATAGATGAAACCTTGTATCCCATGCGCCACCAAATTGCGTTCCGACAATATAATCCGAATAAGCCGGCTAAATACAGTCTCCTATAAATCTTTGAATGATGCGCGGTTTCCGTTCACCTACCAAACTATACCATATTGTGGCAAACCAATTGATGGAGATGGCCCCTACTATCTAAATGCAACTGAAGACTATGTGAAAAGTCTTGTGGATGCAATGCCAGTTAGTCATTTGAAAGGAAGGAACATCTCAACAGACAGGCTGTATACGTCAATCCCAACTGCTAAATGGTTGCTTGAACGAGGTATTACAACGGTTGGTACTATGCAAGCAGACCGTATCGGCTTGCCAGATGAACTAAAGGATGCAAAAACCCGTGAGGAATATGAAAGCACCATTCATTGGGGAAAAAAAGATGGAGACCTAGCTCTTTGTGTTTATACAACAAAATCCAAATCTAAAGGCAAGAAGAATGTTATAGTCTTGTCCTCAATGCGGGCGTTTATGGGAATAACCAAGGATGACGGGAAACGCAAGCCGCAAATAATCAAATTTTATGATTTTACAAAAGGTGGAACTGATGTGGTTGATATGAAAATGTCCAAGTATTCCTGTAAGTCCCTTATACATCGTTGGACAATGGTTCATTTTTTTTACTTGCTTGACACAATTAGGTGTAACGCGCTGTCTCTTTTTGCGATCAAGAAAGGTGTGCCCCTTGACAAAGTAAATTCATTCAACACAGGGTGGGAACTTGTTTTGGGACTTGTGAAACCATTTGTTGCTGAAAGATCCCTGGTTGGTTTGACAATGCCTGTGCAAAATAAAATTTCTATAATCCTTGGAACACATCCTTCAAGATTACCTGCCGCTGAACATGGAAACTTTGACCATACCGGCGCAACAAGAAAGCGATGCTGCCTTTGTATTGCCGGTATCATGGGCGAAGGCCACAAAAAGGAGAAAGACAAGTTGACGAAAGTAAAGTCAAGGTGCCAGGACTGTGGTGATGCTGTATGTGATCAACATTCCAAACTTATTTGTGATAAACATTTATAAATTTTGGATTTACTAGAAAGCTTTGAATTTTTTCAACGACATTTTTGAACATTTTTTGAACATTTTTGGTTAGGATTATTTCATGGATATTGTTTTGGATATTTTTTAATTTATATCTTCGTCAGTTTGTAAGGCTACTCCTTTATGATCTTTTGTTTATATTATTCTAAATAGTCCCCATAGGTTTATTATAGGTTCTGGGTGCGTATTGAATTTGCTTCATTGATTTTTGCTAAAACACCTATTTTTTGGACTTTTCGCATAAATTATTCCAATCAGCAACATAATTAGTGACGTCACAAGTTGCAAAGGGCCATTTACAATACCCCCCCCCCCCCCCCCCCCCCCCCCCTTGCCAGTTTACCAGACCAAAAAAGCCTGACCTCAAGTAGGGTTAAAACAAAATTCTTGATTTGGGAGTAAGCATTCAAACTGAATGTACATTCAAATGACTCGTACACTACTACAAACTTTTTTGGATGTATTTTTAATTATTTTAGCAAACTATTTGTGATGGGCTAACAGTTAATAACAGTTATGTTTAATTACATCGATATTATTTCAACATTAATTTTTCATTTTTAGAAAAAGAATATTAAAAATTGCATGAAGATGTAGAAACATGGAAGCTGTAGCAAAGTTATCAAACCAATATTATATTATAATTTTTCTGATCCAATTGTCCAGATGAACTTCAAAGGTAGGTAGCAAACTTCACACAAGTTTATACAATATATACTTTCTGAAAATAGCTGTTTACATGCTGTTTAGGGGGGAGGGCGAGGGTATTGTTAATGTCGAAGACAAAAAGTTTTGAATTTCATTGTGGTTTTTTTTGTCTGAAAATTTTAGTTATGAATTAAGACCTTTTTCTATGTTTTCTCGTTAATTTGTCCATAATTTGTTCTATCCAGTATTCCTTTAGCTAAAATTCATATGCCTGTCAGTTTTTTTTATTTTGATCACTAGAAACTCATTTATCAATACAATACCTGTAAAACATGTGACTATTATACTGTCCAGTGAAAGAGTTTAATTTCGTTTTTCCAGCTCTTTTACTGGAAAATGAAACACTTTAAAAGCCTGTGTTGATTCGAAACTGAAATTTTATGTTTACGTATCTTATATCACAGTCATCGGAAATTCCCTTGGACAACTATAATTGTCAAGTTTTATTGTTGATATTTTTAACTAGAACTTTAACTAGAACACTATTGGTAAATGTTGTGAATGATTGCAAAAATCACTCTACTTGATGTCATTATAATGATACGATTTATAATTTTTGTAGAAAAACTGTTGGCTTATAAAGGTGAAGTAATATTGTCACTTAATCCACGTAAAGCTAAAAAAGTTTGTAAAGCCTTACTTTGGCGTGGTGCACACCAGAACTTCTTACATAAAGCTTTGGAAAAGGAGCATTATCTTGAAATTCTGAGTTTCTGGATCAAATGTATGCATAATCGTGAACATGTATGTGAGGAATTCAATAAAGTGTTACAGAATTGTGGGTTGGCCAAGGTTAAGTTGGATGAAGTCACTCCTTTTGAAAGTAAGATAAATTATTTTTTACACAAGAAATTATGATTGCGTGCACGGTTATACTGAAATCCTTTTTGATTAAATTTTGAAGGAATTACAGTTAAGCCAAAACAGAAAGCCATTTGATAATGTGAATTGAGAGCAAAAAGCTTTTTAATAAAGATATAATAGAGTGTTGCAACAAATCACTTTAAGTTACAAAAAAATCCAAAAAAACCTGGAAACCTTTATCATATAAAATTTGATGTACGATTCAGTATAAACATCTTGGTTATAACTTCGAAACTAAACATTTAAACCGAAAATGTGATCGGAAACTAAACATTTAAACCGAAAATGTGATCGGAAACTAAACATTTAAACCGAAAATGTGATCGGAAACTAAACATTTAAACCGAAAATGTGATCGGAAACCGAAAATGTGATCGGAAAGTGAATTCTCAACCTGCTTCACATTTTAAAGTCATTCCCATGGTAACAAGAACAGTAGTTCTGACAAAGGAGCTAAAATAGTATGAAAAATCATTGAAAATATAGTCTTGAAATATACGATTTAAAGCTTTTTAAACAGCAGGTATTGACATTGCAGCACATATTTTTGGTGTCTGTATTGTTTATTTTTTTCATCTATACATATTAATTTATGGCGTGTGCAAAAAGCAAATGTACAAATTGTGTCATATATAATAATATCATAAACCAGTTAGCGTAATAAGTAAGTGATTGTATAATACAATATAGTTATATAATACAAATATAGTTACTTTACCGTGGCTGATTTGGACACGTTTTAGTTGTGTTATTAAAATTTTGAAAACAAAACACGCGGACGCGTCTTTTTATACACTAATTGGAATAGTGTCCCTATTTTTAATAGCAACGTCAATATTATGTCGTTTTAAGATGTGACGTTAAATATATTATTTACAGGCGTATCGCATATAAAACCATTTACAAATATAAATAATATAAAAACTATGAAGATGATTTTTTAATGCGTCCTTTTCCACGAGCCTGTCCTCTACTACGTACGGTGGCCGAGAAGTGCACAAAATAAATCATAAGATACGTAAATTTCAACGATACGTAAATTTGAAAATTGCACAAAATAAATCAAAAGTACACAAAATAAATCTTATGTACACAAAATAAATCTGAAATACACAAAGTAAATGTTATGATATACGTAAATTTGAGTGATACGTAAATTTCAAAATTACACAAAAAAAATGTTTTGTGGTATGTCATTTTCAATTCGCAAAGCGGGATACGAGACTGAAACCTGATTCTCTCTTGCTGTGTCCCCCGCGTCCCGAGTTTCATTCACTAAGGTATTTGGACCCATCCCCAGGATCTTACAGACCTTATTTGCTCCTTCTATCCACAGGTACTAGCCGAGATTCTCAGCTTTCCTCAAGAAAAGCAAAGGCAAAAGGGCCGCGGGTCTCCAGGCTATACAAGTACTTGTCTCGCAAGGATGAAGATAAACGAATTGTTAGTGAAGCCCGCGTGGAACGGTTTTTTACTGGGACGAGTCCGGGGAGGGCATAGAGAAATATCCAAAATGGGGGTGGGATCGTTATTTCAGGTGTTAAGCAAAAAGAAATGCTGACACGACTGAATAAGTGAATGCTGAATAAGTACAGTGCGATCTCGTTATGTTTTAATGACAAAAAGGTCAATTTTAAGCTATTTATCTTGCCGCTAACCACTAAGCAAGGAGATCACTTTTTTATATTTTACAAGAACCATACCTTTTCGATCATGGCTTATGTCTAATGCAAACTTATATCTTCGCAAGAATGCTTGGGTAATCGTTGATACGAACATTTCTCCAAGAAAACAGTGAAGTCATCCTTAATACCGTTCATTTCTCCAGATCACTACGCTGAATTGAAGTGTTTCTGGCTTCACTTTGCAGCTTGAGGGTATTTAAGATTAAGAAACCGATCATAATTCAATGCAAAGAAAATATATTTACTCAAGTTCAATCCTTACAAAAATTTATCCTTCGGCTGCCTCTAACAAACGCAGATAATTGTCCCTCGCTTCATTGAAATTGGAGCACTTGGGTAGACGCAATTCTTCAAAAACGTATTCGAAATATTCAAAGTAAACCCTCCACTCATCTGCATCATCATCTTCTCCATAATCCTCGATGTACTCTCTGATGTGGTTTAATTCTGTTTGGTCAACTGGCGTGCCATGTTCACTGAATTCACCTGAAGGAAAGAGGTATAGGTAATCTGGACGACCATGAGCTTCAGACGAACCTGATTTCCGTATATAGTGACTGTTCCATTGTTGCGCAAACGAATCTAATTCGGCTTGAATTAGAGAAGTAAAACAACAGATCAAACAAACTTTCTGCATTATGTCATCACTGTTATATATGCCGGCATCTACCATTTCTTTAAAGAAGTCGATCATGTAACCACTTTTTCCGCGTCGGAGTTGTGACCACCATGCTTCTATCCGTTCGTTATGGTGCGACGATCCATACAAGTGAGGAGGACTGTTCGGTTCTTGATGAAAAAAAGTTTGAGCGGCAGCAATAATACCGTTTTCGGAACCGCAGTCCGTTCGAACGCATTTTGGAAACATGCCTAAATCCTCAACAGCGTCTAAATAGAGAGACGCAACAGATGCTGGGTTGTTATTTGACTTGACTACTCGCAGCCATAAGATTTTACGGCTGTAACCATCTATACATCCATGTATTGGAAATCCATACGGCTTTAGTTTGTCATACCCATCAGCGTGCCAGAGATAATTAGGTCCGTGAGAACGATACACACGACGCTTCAACCGATTAGCTTTTCTTAGCGATACTCCTTCCGGATCCAAAGATCGTAACGCTGTCATCACCGTATCGCGGGATACATTTATTCCAAAATCATGACTCAAATGATGCCACATTCTTCTGTAGCCATAATTTGCACCGGAAGCATTTACCTCATCCGCGATTACATTAACTGCGCGATTCACGCGTGCTGTCGAAAAGTTTTTTCTCTTTAAACCAAAAGATTTTAAATTCTTTTTCAGCGTTCGTAGGCTAATTTTAATACCATGTTGATGCAACAATAACTTAAGTATCTCCTGGTAAGTGAACCCTTTTCTAAAATACGTGGTTACGGTACGCTCGAAGATAGTAGCTGGTAGTTGGCTTCCGCAGTTGGTACAGTACGCACTGTGACCAACAACACTGCAGTCGAGACATTCCATTTCTTATTTTTCCTACGAAACAAAAGTGAAATTAACATTTTGTGCTTGGATTCTCTTATTTCTAATTTCTTTAGTCAGAGCAAGACAGTATACGAAGACAATTTTTACTGCTGAAATTCCTGCTTCGATGTATGGATCAAACCATATACAGAAGTCACAAACCAAACGTATGCTTTTACGTTGCTCTGTAGAACAAGATCAAGAGACTTTTCACTGAGAGATAAAAATGTATTTCTTTTTTTCTTTAAAATCTATACAACCTTATTTCAACACTCAGAGCAATACAACCAGTAAAGCAGAAACAAATTCTTCCAAAACACGCAATTTATGCTTGCAATATTTCTCTGCCCTCTGAAACAAAACAAAAAAAAACCCAACAGAACTTGCGCGAAGTTAGTACGAATAAGGCAGTAACAAATGCGTTAGAAGAAGAATATCCTGAATAGAAATAACTTCAAGAAAATATTATTAGCATGAAAATCTGTAGCTTCTTTTTTGGGACGTGGAATCGTACTGAACATGAATCTTCCAATATAAATATAAGATAAAAACTCTCTGGAATAAATACAAATGTAAATACAAGATAAAAACTATGTTTCAAAAATCATTTCACTCCATTCTTGCCACTAAAGTATGTATCAGTAAAAAAGGCAAGGAGCATTACATTTCATAAGTGTAGTTTCTTAAATAAAATGCATTTAAAACATAAGACAGCTTAAGTACTTCAATGACTCAAACTTTTTTCAAGAGAAAAAAGAAGAAAGAAGAAAAAGAACAAAAGAACAAAAGAAAAAAGAACAAGTACATGCAACATAAAAGTTATTTAACCTTCAGACTGCGTATTTCAGTTTGTGACGAGCAAGGTTAATTTCTCAAACAAAAATGACTTCCATTACATCATTGCTGCCATAAATCATCTTTCTAAATTATCTGCTCCGGTAGTCTGAAAGTTAAACAGTGTAAAACCTAAATGTCTCGGGAGAGTTCAGAACATTATTGAACTCTTCTGCTAATTCGTTATAAGTGGAGTAGTCAGTGCTCAAGTAAAAGGTGGAAGTGCAAGTTCTTGATCGAGGTGCACGCGGAACCTGATCTGAAAACTCTAATTTAATTTGGTCCGGAACCACATCACCACCAGTGACAAAGATCAAAACCTTTTCCAAATCTGGGCGACTCAAGGATTTCAGAAATCAATTCAGGTGGTTAAGTGTGTCTTGCTCCTGAGGTGTTAGCTGTTCTGAAGTTTTGATGGCCTTTATCACCTTTTTTGCTGATGGTAAACGCGTGGAATATAAATCTTTCAATGACTGTAAGGTTGGAATTTCCGATGGAGGTTGTCCATTTGGGCACAGGATCTTTTGAAATACATTGGTCATGTACCGTGGTTTCTGAATTAGTTCTGAGTGAGCAACCTCCAGAAGAACATCTTTCAATGTGATTTCTGTTGGAACACGACGGCAGTTAAAACTGCTGAGCATATCGAGGAGATCATCTAATCCTTCAACATCAAAATTTGCAAGCATGTTTGTTATTGTCTCCTTCTCCTCCTCCGAAACATAGTTTTTAAAAGATGCCAGAAGCATCTCTTCAGAAATGTTTTCATCGCCAAAAAACACCGATGTAAAGAAAACTATTGACATGTTCAGAGGGAAATAATTGAGATTTTTGACACAATACTTTACCATTTTGGCCAAGCTAGACCATTCCTTCACAAACATGCCGGGTAGTACTGCCGGAACTTTATCAAGACGACCTTTCATGTGAGATACGTAAAAATCTCGGAAAAAGTTACAAAAGGCATCTCGCACCACACCAGCTCCCCGTCCCTCGTTTCCACGAGGATCAATCATGATGACTCTTAGCTCAAAATTTTCAATTCCAGGTTCCATGAACGTACGCTGCAAATCAGCTCGTATGTTCATGCGATGCAGCTTAACTGTTTTCACAAGCACCACTTCTCCACTATCATTGCTAGCATTGATAACATGGTCGCCATTATTACTGTGAACATCAGCATCATTCTGGTTACTTTGATCACCTCCGTCATCTATTTCGTGAATATAAATTATATGAATATTATTTTATTTGAACAATATTTAACTCAATGGTCTCATTTCAACCATAATAATGGGCTTGTAAGAAGAAGCTTATTAAATTTCACAAATTGTAGAATCGTGTTGCAAGCCTTCATTAGAAATGTTCATAGATTTAGCCTAAAATTGCAGTCTAAAACCATAGGTTATTCTGAACACTTGTTTATTATGCACATGAGAGTAATAACCAAGGCTGTACAACTGTGCCTATTCTGACCAAATGAGAGAGGGATCACAACACATTTTGTTAACAATAAGACGCATTCAGATATCAATCAATACTAACAACTTCAAGTTCCCAAACACCATCATTGTCTTCCAATCAACATAGTTCAAAATTTGAAAAGAAAAAAAAAAGTAATAAAATAATACCTGATCCCGAATCAACAGCAGCTTGAAAAGCAGATGCATAATTGTGATCATCATGATTCACCACTAAAAAGAAACATTCAATAGAAAAAAGGATAAATAATGAGTATATGCAATTCATTTCTAGACAAAAGCATCATCATTACTGGAAGGAGTGTTGTAAAATTAAAACCCTAACTTGCAAAATACTCCCACACACAACCATTTTTTCAATGTGTAAATTGATAAAGAGTAGCTTTTACATTGACTTCCCCTTCCCTTCCTTAAAATCAACAGGCAAAAGTTCCACACATTTTGGTTATATTGCAAACTAAAAAGGAAAAGTGTAACATACAATCTTAATTGCGTAAGTCTTCGAAAAAAAAGCTGTTCAGATAAACTCATTTATTTAAAAAGCAAGGACATGACAGAAAAAAAAAGATTAAAAGAATTACCAGAATCATCCCTTTCAGTGTTTGGTGTCGACTCTCTAGGTGTTGACTGGTCAATGGCTAGACTTGCAGCAAATTCTGCATTTTGTATACAAATCAAACAGATACTGCCGATGTAGGAGCAAGAACACACTGGACAAATCGATCTTCTCGAGCTATATGAGTAACGAAGGATAAGAATATTAGTTATGACAAGAATTCTACTGGCTAATTCATTCAATATAATCAGTATGCTCACGAGTGCATTTTTTTTCCAAAAAAGGAGGTGTTGAGTCCAAGGCATCAATATTAACTTCTGAAATATGCATACAATTAATAACTCTGACTATGTAAAATTTAAACAAACCTTGACACTGTGGGTGTTGTACTTGTCCCTTCAGACGATGTTAATGTAGAAGTTAAAACACGCCTCGACTCTCTGGATGCTGTACTTGTCCCTTCAGACGATGTCAATGTAGAAGTTAAAACACGCCTCGACACTGTGGATGTACTTGTTCTTTCAGACGATGTTAATGTAGCTCTTCTCCTAGACAGGTATAAGTTTTGTTACATATATTCGATGCGTTATTCCTTGCTATTAACAAAAAACTGCAATATTTTCATTGCAAAATAACTGTTTACATTTACAAATTCAAATTTCAGTGTATACCTGTAGCAAAGTGGCTAAAAATATATCTTTAGCAGCTTCCCCCTTTAATCTCAAACAAGATTTTGTTTAGCATACATATGATAAACTCTGATCACAGGAAAAGGGTTGGAAATCTGAAGTCTTAAGTCATAATACTTATAGTGAGTGGAATAGTAGGCTAAAAATGTTACACATTTTACGTCATACCTTGAGAGAGTGGATATTGTACTAGCTGTTTCTTCAGACGAGGATGATGGTTTCATGCTAAATGATAAAAGAACAAACAATAATAAAAATCAAAGACACCAAAGTCTGCTAGCACAAAAAAGCAGGTGTGTATTGAAACCTGAGCTATAACATTTCACTACAGTAAGTAATTTATTGTAGGCTCAACAATGATAATAGCTTCATGTATTGTTGCATAAATATATGTTTTATGCAAGTGAAACAGGCAGAAAAGCTGACTATCTATCTACATTACGTTGTAAGGGACACTTGTCACTGACATCCCCCCTTAAATCAGGCACTACCCTTTCCACTTAAAAGAAGAAAGAACACACACCACTGCTTGAAAACATCTTTTTACAGCAAAATCATTAACATGGTTACAACTACTTGCACAGATGCATCATATGTATACAGTATATACATTACCTGCTGTTCAAAACCCTGGGCAGATCATTGTTGTCATTATCACTATTATCACTATCACCATCAGAAAATGTGCTATACTCCATTAAGTAGACAACGACAGCATGATAGCCAACTCCAAGGTCCTCTTTGTACCCTTTTATTGTGAATTCTGTTGATGTACCAGGAATATTTCTGATAAGGTCACCTGTCTTGTACACAAGCTTATAATCAGTTATTTTTCTTCCGCTAACACTTTTATTGTATCTTTGAAACTTCTCAAAAACAGCTTGCTTCAGTTTTACTGATCCCCATTTTACATCCACTTTTATTGGAAGTCTGGTACCCTTTTCCTGTTTCAGATTTCCATCTAGGTCTGCAAACAAAATTGATGCGAAAATTGTTGTTTCCTGCACCTCTCTGCGATCCAATTTTCTTTTTTTTGGAAAAGCAACAGCACGAGCTTTGCCACTTTCACGCACAAACTCGGGAAAAGACTTTGGTTTTGTTGTGCTTTCCACTGCTGAATGGACAATTTTCTCACCACAATTTCCACAAAATTTTTGCACAGGCTGTACTTCTTTTCCACATTTGGAGCAAAACATTGTTATATACAGTATAATCCCTATAAAACACAAAGCAAATAAAAGTTGACAATTCTTCTAACAAAATGGATTGCCCATAAATTGTACTTCACTAAAGCATTTTATTCAATTAAGAGTTCCTACACCTAGGATAGGAATCGTGTAGCAAATGATTCAGTCTCTTCATTTATTACTAACCTTAGCCCATCAGTGTAAATGTCAGCAAGTTTGGCAGCTAAAGCTACCATTTTTTTCATCTGAAGTTGTTTACATTTGACATTGGTTGGCAAGTACGCAGCGTCATATTACATCAAATAACATGAAATAAACCATATGACCAATAGTGCTGGTGCTACAACTAATGTAGGCTAAATTGCATGCAGTCAGTAGAGCAAAGGGTTATAGACATGGATGCTGATTCCCCTAGTTATCATAATTTATTTCATCGAAATAGCCTAATTAGGTTGCCACTAGGTGAATATCCTCATTTCTTGCAGATAATAGATAGAGCCCAACTTGCAGATATCTCTGACTGTATATACTATGATGGGCAACTACGAGGGAATTGGCACGCTATTTACGTTTTCCACAACGTTTTCAACAGAAGGGAAGACTTCCTCCAAAGACTTGAATTGCTAAGCGAACGAGGGTGCCGAAGAGTCGTAAACACTGTTGCATCCATGCATGGGGGGACTTACTACAGGCGGAATCAAAGCTATAACAACACACCCTCACACACACTTACAACTGACAAATGAATCACTCAGCTAAGGGTAGGGAGAAAGTCTCCCCCTTCTTTCGTAAATTCATTTTCCACACAACAACACAACCACACTAAATATTACACCAATAATATTATAGGATAACTCATAATTTTTCCTAAGAAGGAGCTTCACCACATACTGTCAATCAGCACTAACTGACTTGACTCTGCTGCTGCGCTGTAAAAAAACATTTAGAATATCTTTCAGTCCAGATGCTCGCACATACACCAATGTTTACGTTGCCTTCCTTTAGCTATAACTCACAAACAAACACAAATATTACTTCTTTTTTCCTCTGCCATCTGCCTGCTTGATCATGATCAGTCTGCCATGTTGTTTTGTTTAGAGTAGTTATGGCGGGAACGCTTTGCGCGTGCGTAAGTTTGCGCATGCGTAAGGTTGCGTATCATTTATTTTGTGTACTTTAGATTTATTTTGTGTATATCGATTTATTTTGTGTATATAAGATTTATTTTGTGTATATAAGATTTATTTTGTGTATTTCAGATTTATTTTATGTAATTTTCAAATTTACGCATCGTTGAAATTTATGTATCTATTGATTTATTTTGTGCACTTCTCGGCCACCGTAACTACGTCCTCAAAATATATGTTTAAATTATATGCTATTATCTATAAATGAGTAATCTGATTTCATTCATTCTCAAATCATGCCGAAACTAATGTTTTTAATTTAAAGTGTTAGTAAAAGATCACAAGATCTGATAGAGCAAATTAAGCAAATTAGGGGTTATTCCTAAAATTTTGGCACTTCCAGTAAGAATTTGAACAAAATTAAAAATTCAGTAGATAGATCTTTCAAAGAGGATTATAAATATGCTGGAAAAACTTTTTTTCTTCTTCTTCTTTTTTCTTAGAAAAGCCTGCGTTCTATCCTTAAATGTCCTTGAAAACCACATTCAGTTCCTTGAAAATATAATCAAAGGTATAAGTTCAGAAAGTTGGCTACAATACATTTTATGACAAATTCATTTTTTTATTAAACAAATTTTCAGAGGCTTCCGTTCGCCGTGGTTACTGACAAGAACTTCATAAAATAAAATGAATTTATATTAAACATAAAACGTAATTCAAGATCAAAGAAAGAAAGAATTATATGGCAATGGTTTGTCTTGGTTGATAAGCGAGCTCTCCTTAAAAATTAAAATATAATCTAAAATCATTTACTACCACTGCATAGAATGACTCATGATTATGTAATGATTTGAAAAGCATACTTCATTATGTAAGATTTGAAATATATGACCCCTTGCGTAAAGGAGGTTCTGAACAATTGGTACTAAATTGTGATCATCACTAGTTTGCAGTCTGAACTTTGTTATTTCTGTCTGGGTTAACGAAAACATTCTTGTGTATTGACTTGTTCTTTGAAATGAATATAACAGACTCTCATTCAAAAAGTTTTGTGGTCGCGATATAGTATGTTAACAGTCTCCGAAACAATATAAGGACAAAGCTGAAAGATGTTCAACTGAAGCAAGATAGTCCCATGACAAAGTAATGAATTGAACACCTATTTCATTATTTCAGATTTGAAAGAAGAAGTATCCTTGAGTAACGAAGATCGTGAGAGAATATATGAGCGCATAACTAAAGAATGTACTGTTTTTGGCAGATATATTGGTCATTTCTTACTTCCATCTGAGAAATATGCCTCTATTTACATGGATGAGTCAAAAGTTGAAATATTGTTAGATGAGATCATGAAGGAAGTTCATGAGAATATATCCCCTTCATGGGTATGTTTGAAAGAACTATTTAACTTTATTGAATATGGAAAATTTGTGCAAGACATTGAAAAAGGTATGAACGTTTAATGAAAAGAGGATGGAGAAAAACTCATTCACTTTTGTCAAGACCAGGGGAGATTATAAGATGAAATTTGCAAAGAATGCTGCATGACAAATTTCAGGATATTTTCGCAAATTGACGTTAGATATGTAGGGTGCGTTTACACCATTATCCAACATGTTGGACCTAGAAATACACAACATTTTGCAAAAATTCAACTAGCTTCACATTTGATTATTGTATCATTTTAATCAACTTTATTGTTAGGAGGGTTTCATTTAACATTGGTACAATTGTCAACATGTTGGATGAATTTCCTGTGGCTTATATTGTGTTAGCAGTATTGCCTTAGATGTAAATGAGGCTTTTCTGAATTTTTAATAGCACAGTCAAGATTTGAATTGACTAAAGAATCTTGATACGGAATTTATAACAATCAAATTATTTTTTATTTCCTTTATTTAGAAATACTCAACACGAGTCCAAGGTATTTTATTTTTGCTCAAAAATGGTATTAATCAATTGTTCTAATTTTGTGCGCATTATAGAAAAATATAAGTATGATTGTGTTCATTTGATTTTAAATTTTATCTAATAACTAGTTGATTAACCTGTTAGCATTCACAGGATTTACTCCAGCAATGTAGTTATTCAATCATATATTATTTTAGATCAAAATCATCTCCGTCTAAAAAGAAATCAACCTCATGTAAGACATTCCCACTCTTTCTCTTCACCATACTCTTGACATGCCAGTGATTTATGTTTTGTGTAAATAATTAAATGATCATAATGGCATTGCAATCTTATCTAAATTAAGAACACCGATAGTATGTCTTCAGTGGAAATTCGTTATTGAAATATTTGAAATATTTCTTCTTCTATTGTTTATTCAGCTGCTGATTATGTAACCGAAGTTGTTCGAACAGATCCCAAAGTCCTTGTTTATACGTGTTCGGCAGATGTTTATCAGAAAATCAACATATCCGGAAAGCATATGCCCACAACGATAACTGGTGTAAAAAGTTGTAACATGACTCCATTATCTATAAGTTTTGAGACATACATGGGTGATTGCCTAAAATTTCTCAAAGAGTTTTTTAAAATTGACTCATATGGCAAAGAAATTAGATTTCCTCCTGCACCGTATGTGTTCAATGATGAATTATCAAAGTTGGCTGGTCGTTTTCAACTTCATCATACAGTTGTAATTACACATTATGATGTAAAGGAACATTGCAAATTATTCGAGTTAAATTTGACAAACATTTCAGATAAACTTCACATTGATCTTGAATCAGTTGGTAATGGAGACAAACAGATGATTTTAATTAATTACAAATTGAATTATGTTTGTGTTGTGCATTACAGTAAAGCACACAATGAAGAGGAAGCGTTAAGAGACTTAAGAGAGGGTGACAAATTTTTTCGATTATTTTTCTATCTGCTTAGTTATGCTCTTGGAAAAGACTTCTCATACATCAATGTTGTGGCCGCACCAAATATCCATACTGAATGCAAAAACATTTTGGTTTTCAATGAAGATGATATAAAGGGGGTACACGAAAAACTCAAAACTTTACGTTCTCGTATCAGATGTGAAACACCAACTGAAAATCAATCGTGGATGTGCTGTGTTAGTTTGATATTACGATTTGTAGCTACTACAAAAGTCTCTCACGATCTAATGTTTGCTCGAAGTGCTTCACAAAAATGTCTATCTATGTGGTTAACATCAGAGCAACTAGACATAGTTTTTTCTGATAACCTTTGGAAGATTGTGACTGGTGGGTATGGTAGTGGCAAATCTGTGGTGGCACGATATCTGTTAAAGCATCTAATGAATTGTGCACGCAAAGAAACTGATATATATTTTGTAATGTTCGACACATCTAGTTTATTTGTCAAGAGTATGCAAGAATACTGCAGGGAGTTAAGAAAAGATTGTAACTCAACTTATGCCAATTTGATATGTGATAATGCTGAAGGAATTGGGGAGATGTTGGTTGAAGAATTGAAAGAACTCTATAACAATCCTGGTGGTTCTATTACTTTCAGTATTTCAAATATGCTGCAAGCGATAATAAAAAAAACAGAAAAACAGAATCACCGTTTCCATTTGATTGTCGACGAGGTTGATGGTGAAGTAATCAACGCAACGGAAGCATCACAGTTATTGAAAATATTTTCGAATTCCAAAAATCAGTTAAAAGAGTCACATGTTTTATTCCTTCTTCGTTCTATGGAAAAACAACGAGAATACATATCGCATGGAAAGCCTTTCCCTCACAATTCATATCAACGTTATGGTGACTGTGGAATGGAAGTGATGGAGTTAACACGATCAATTCGTACCACTACACAGGTATTCGATATCATTAACCTTTGTATGGAAGCCATTTCTTCTCCCACTGTGATCCCACAACCAGAGATGGAGTTAAATGATTATACAACTGAAGCAGTTTCTCTTCCTGAGTTTGATCAAAGTGCCAACCAAGAAGAACAACTGAATTCCGATGCTGGTTCTCATGTGTCTGCTACGAACTCAGATACTGATGCTAGTTCTGTTCCTGATACAACGAGAAATCACATTCAAACTCCTATTGTAAATTTGAAGCATGACAATCCTGATGAAATTGACCAAATAGCAAAAGAATGTGAAGAAAAATATCAAGGTTCAAGCAATAAAATGGGCACTCTTTACACATTTAAGAAATGCAAGTTCAGAGGACACGATATAACTGGTCACCAACCAGATCTCATCTTTTTAAATCTGGACGGAAATGAAGAGTTAGAAAATATGGATAAAATAGCATTGCTTTCTATCGCCTTAACGGAAATCTTTGACTCAGATGCTACTATCGAAGGCGGTAAAAGATTGATTGTGTGCAACAACATAGAAGACATTGGTTTGTGTAAATCAGTGAAAGTATTGAATCATGAAAAAACATTTTTCTATGAACCCAAAACAACGAAACCATTATCTGCAGATCTGTTTCCAAAGTTTGAAACAGTAATCACTAATTATGAAGGCTCCCGAGGTATGGAATGCTCACAAGTTATTGTGATCACAAACCCAAATGATTACTTTAAGAGACAATACTTTATCGAGGCAATTTCCCGTTGCACAGATCACTTAGTTCTCATTGTACCATATCTCTACAAAAAAAATGAAGTTGTATCAGAAGAAAGAGAAACAGTGAAAAATATGTTGGAAACATTAATTCATTATAAGAAAAAGAAGCTGCTAGATATAACATCATATAAACTTGATGACAGCATGGATAGTGAGGATCGGTTTCACACCAAAAGCAATCAAGATTCAATGTGGAATGAGATAAAAATCAACAAGAACTGCGAGGAATACTGGGAGTTAAAACAACAAAATCAATATCATTCCCCAGAGATGACCAATTTTGACGATATTTTATTGTCAAAGTAAGTCACGTTTACTTGTTTTCTTTTATTATTAAAATGTCTTCTGATTATAAAGAAGTAGCATTGAAGTGTTTTCTTTTATTTTCTTATAGCTACGCACCTGTTCCAGTAACTTATGGGAACGTGGAGGTGGTATCTGGTGGAAGAACTTTGATATTCTCTTGGAATCATCCTGGAAATAAATTTCGACTTGAATTCACAACGGACCGTGAAGGATCTAACCTAACAGTTGATAAGTTCTTGCATCAAGCATCTACATACGAAATATCAATGGAGGATTCATGTTCGTACAAACTTATGATATATGCTGTCAGCAAATATGGTGGACTAGAATCAATTCCATTAGAAATCAATTTTAAAAATTTTCACTGATTTTTTTAGAGAACTTCATTCATTTAAGGATTCAGGTACGGTAATTTACCATCAATTAATTAATTAATTAATTATTATTAATCATTATTTTTTGAATTTCTTTTTTTTTTCTTCATATTTGTTTGCTTTTAGCTGACATTTTGTTAGTGTTGTTAAAATTTAATGATACAGTTTGTACCACTTATTCGAATAGGTTTTGCTACTGAGGCAGCATTTCAGGAAGTTTTGACTGCGCAAATATTCTTTAGATGTTTTTTGAAGTGAACAACCTTGTTGTTGTAGTTTCTATACAGTTACTGAATTAATTGGTCTTCTGTGGTACTATATTCGTTTCCAACATTGAATATAGAAGCTAGGAATTTTGTGACTATATTAACATCAATATGATCATCATATTGGGTCAACTTGTTGCTCAGAACACCAGCCAGTCCACTTTTCCCAGGTCGAGTTATAATCGATAGTGTCTTCTTGCTTAAAATTTATCCGAGATTTCCTGAAACAACTGTTAACCTTACCTGTTTTCTTCACATGAGAAGGTGTTGTTGACATTTCGGATTCTACGTGGACATAATGAAAGTTGTATACCATGACTGGGTTTCCCAAGTTTTCGTGATTAGTATGTTTTCATATTCTCCAATTGAAGTTCCAGTGAATTGCGTGTTATCATATGAAATTTAGCTTTTCAACGTGAATTCTGTTTTAACAAGAAGCCGCTCGACTGCACAACTGTGCGAAAGTACTGCGATAAATTTATACTGATTGATTGAACGAAAAACGGAATCTCTTAATATTTAAATGGGGAAGAAATTTACTCTTTCTGGGTGTGCAATATTTGTCGTAGAGTGGAGATTTAAGAGAATACAATCTTTAGACAATTTTAAGCTGCCGTAGATTAAGATTGATTTCAGGATAACATACTACTTTTAAACATTTACGGACATGTGGCCGCATTTCATATCAGATTTCTTATGTCATTTTTTTCCTCTGAAATGTTCTCTGTAAACAAATTATCGACATTTGATCTTGAATGTTTCCTATATAGAGCAGTTAACCAGTTTTGATTATCTATTTCAACACCTGCTGAACATTGCGGACGTTCACTATTATGAGTCAAAAGTGGATTTAATCATGATGGAAATTTGTGAAAATTATTTACCGCAATGGACATTTTGAAAGCATTATTTTACTTCATTGGACTAGAAACATTTGTGCAGAAAGTTGAAAAAAGTATACACATGTGTCGCTCTAAAATGAAAAGAACAAGGAGAAAACAAACAATAAAAAAATCGTTTAATTTTCTATATGACAGGGGAAAATTTTTAGATGCATTTTTAAGCAATGTTGAGATAATGAAACTGTTCTTAATATTTCAACATGTTTGACGAAAAGATGGTGTTAATGTATTGCTCAGTTTCTTGCTCTGAATATTATCTTCTTTAAAGCTTTCTCTTTTTTCTAATCGTTACTTTTCTTTTTACTTCACTCATTCAATCGTCTTGATACGGTTTTATTGTGGCTTCTTTAAATAGCAAATTCTTTACCAATTACCCTCTGCTACTAAATTTGTCACGGTGGATCAGTATTAAAAACTCGATATAATTGACTTATTCTAACTTATCTTTTTGTATCTTTTGTATCTTATTATTTGGTTGTTATAATATAGCAAAAAAGGACCCTAGAAATATCTGCCCTAAAATATTCCACAAAAAAATTCACATTTAACGAAAAATCTCGAACAAAACGAGCATGCGCAAAGTCATGTCCTTATTTTTCTTTAATATTCATGAATGTTCTTCACAATTAATGACAAACGGCTCTCTAATGACAAGTAGCTATGTATTTATTTCTTTACATAATTTTGAGTAATAATACATTCCTGTTACTACAGTGATTCTACAAATTTACGATGATGTAGAAATTTTCGGTATTCAGGTCTTTGATCTCCTATTGATTATCGGTATTTTTATCTCTTTATTTTAGGAATTGTGGAATTTCAATTGATATATTTAACCGAAGATATATTTACTAAGATTGGTGAAGTATCGAGGTTGCTTAAAGAAACCTTGATCAGTAATAATATTTTTCATCGATCTATCGATTGGTTTGTTGAATATCGTTTTGATAAAAGTTTGTGTACAATCAGAATCAGAACGGACCGAACATCAAATGAAGCAATAAGAGAACAACCACTTGTATTGGAAAGTTTAGTTGGACAAGCTTTAATCGATGTTCTGGATGTTAAATGTTCTGGATGGAAATTTTCCTGAAATTTTTCATCGCTGGTGGTAAAAAATAAAATAAAAGCGGAACTGGATATGGAACTTGGCAGTTTGTGTGTACAAAAAATATTCTTTTAACTTCGACTAACTTTGCATGTTCAAGTTATTAAGAGTCTTTTCTGAGAGAAAACTACACGTTTTTTTTATAAGAATGTGAAAAATCCGAATAATTCTTAGTCTTCCATCAATTTTCAGTCTTCTTAGACTTCTTAGACTATCCTTACTAAATGTTATGATGAAATACTGAAAATCTCTCGCCCACAGAAACGTCCGAAGTTAAAACACTTCATTTCGAAAGAAAACCTCTGCAAACTTAGTTTTCTGGCAAAAGAAACGCACTTTTCACAAGCTTTCATTTCTGTTCCATTACTTTTCTTTTGCGTCCTTTTTTCTTTGGTTGACGTCAGCCTAAGGCGGGATTTCCACTTCACTTTTTGATACGCGCATCAGCACAAAATACGGTACGTTCGATGCAATACGCGTATTAATGTCCGTTCAAAGAATATGTTCGTATCTTTTACAGAATATTCATGCAAAACTGCTGACGTTGTAAAATATCAGTAGTTTGGTTACCTTTTTCAGTGATACGCGTATTGCAAAAAAAAGAGTTGAATCCAATTCAACTTTATTTTTTGGAACGCGAAGAGAATTATTAATACGCGTCTATCCAAATAACAATCAATGCGCATGCTCCATGAACCGGTACGAACTGATACGCGTATTATTTTTTAAAGTGGAAATCCTGCTTAAGAGTTATTCTTAAGATTCTCCATGTATGCATAAGCCCGACTGAGTTTTAAGTCAATTTCTTTTCAAAATACCAAAACCAGGGAGTGAAAATATTTCCATACTTTTTACGAACGAAAGAAAGTATCTTAATGAACTTATAATTATTACCATATATACATTTTGACAATAAAAAAAAGAAGATACATTCCTGTAACTTCCAAAACATAAGTTTTCAGAAAATATTGTAATAGCATTTTTTGTACAGAATTAAAAGGGCTATCGATTGGTCTCCTTGTTTTCTTGATTTGTCGACGTTGGTTTTTTTTGGGCCAAACAATGGTGTTCTGTACAAATTTGGCCTGTATACCTCACGTTTTTAAATCAACACTGAAAAATGGACGAGAAAAAGTTAGTCAAAATTTCTCCCTCAATTTTTGCATATTCCCAATTCGCATATTCTGCTTCTCCTATTAATCCAATGAAATTAAACGGTCAAATGGTCTAAAACATTTTTCTATGCAGGTCATAGAAAATCAATTCAGGCGAGTGTTCTGTTTTTCAGTAAACGTGACGTCATCCCGACATGGAAGAATTTTCCAAACCATCTTTAATTCATAGAAAAAATTAAATACTTTCAAATTTCAATCTCAAAATCACCCTCTTCACAACCTCATCTCCAGGGCTTCTTTCCTTTTCAATAAACTTCGCCGCTGTCCAATTTATCGAAAAGACGGGAACCCCTGGAAACGAGGTTGCCCTCTTTATAATCATGTTTTCTGGAGAGTCATCTGCGTCACTTTTGCTGATGCTCATCACAAAATGTTTCATTTCGAAATTCAAATTTCCAAATCGGCGCCCATCATCTATTGAGTCTCCCTTGTTTTCCTTCATGTTAGAAATCTCCAAGGATTCCTGCCTTTAAGAACTATGATGGTCAGTCTAATCTTGTAGTTATAGACCAATTACTCTACCTTCTAATTATGAGTAAGGTTTTTGAGTTTATAATTAAACAGTTTCCTCGTTAAAACCTTCAATGTTATCATTTATTCTCTGATCCACGATACGGAGTTTCATACTACATACTTCCGTTTGCATCTCTCATACACTGGAAAGATACTCTCTCTTTCTCTCTCTGGTAACATCTCACAGCCAGAATCTCTAGCCAAATCAGCCACTAAACCTGGTTTTCCACTTAATTCTTCTCCTGCCGCCGGCGAACATTTTTCACTGAGTGACGTTATATTAAGTTTTCGCTTGATCGCCAGCAGCTAAACTTTTGTTGAAGTAGTTCAACTTTCTTATACTACTTGGCAAAATTTTCTTTCCGTTTACCGATCGGTTTTCCACGTCTCAAAAGTAAGCGAAGTTTAATTCTCGAATCCGTAAATTTTGAATCCATGCAAAATGAAGGAAACTTTTGCTCAACCTTTTTTTTAAATAAAAATATTGAGACCAGTTTTATTCGACCAGAGGCGCTTATTAAATTTTGTTTGGTACAGATGAGGAGAACGAAAATTTGCGACGATTCAATATGTTTTTCTTTTCACTTTTAACCAATCATAAAGCAAAATACTACACAGTTAAGCTGTTTACCCAAAAGCTGTTCCGGCAAATTTACGGCAAATTTATGACTGTCACCAAAGAACTGTGGATTGCAACTGTTCTTTCAAAAGAAATTTTAAAACGAAAAAATCAACATCAATCTCATTTTGAATTGAGTTTTGATGATTCTGAATTGTGAAGCAACCAATCTTAAAATAATTTCTTTAATGAGTAGCAAAGTAATTTGATCCCATTGGATTGCGTAACAAAGAGATGAAATGTGGCGGTAGTTTCAGTGGATATTGGAATTTTCTCTGAGCGAAATTTTTTCTCGGGCAAAAATGTTCGCTGGCGGCAGGCGAAAACTTGGCTTAAGATGGTTGGCAAAAACAATTTTGCATTTTTTAAAAATTCGATATTCCAAAAATCTCGCCGAATTCTTTTCCGCTAAAGTTTTTCCACGGAACTTTTATCTGCCGAAATGTCTACAGTACACTCCGAAAGGTGGACAGCTCTATTTAACAAACAAACATTTTTGCACCGGCAAACTCTAGGTCAAATTCTTATACAAAAACCTCCATAAGTCGGACAAGCAATTAACGGACACTCTAATTAGTGGACAGATTTTCTTTGCACCAGCATTCATTTAGGATTTTTTCTAATTAGCGAACAGAGGAAGAAAAGTAGTAAAGAATTTCATTGTATGTAAGCATTTATATTTCATTTTTAGTGGTTTCCATTTCTTCACTTATCTTTATTTGTATCCAAGCTACTGGTTGATTTTTTCATATTGGTTTGTTACAGGATCTGATAACACATTTGGCCAATCATTCGTAATTATCAACTTGTTTGTATGGTTCCCAATCTCTTTTTGATAACACGGCCATATGAAAAAATTGTATAGACCACAGCGAGTTAGCGATTTATAGGCTAAGGTAACCATAACCTGCACCTATGTTCTATGTTCTCCAGTCACTTTAGTGAGTATAACTGAGTTTATGCTTAGAAAGTTTCCGGCCTGATACCGATCAATGTTGTTACTCTTTATTACTGAACATAAAGGGTTGAATAAAAAAATATTAAAAACAAAAACAAAAAATGTTACTGACAGCGTCTTCACTTCTCATTAAGAAATGAATGTTGTGAAAATTTGATGAACTTTCGAACTCAAAAAACATTGCATGTTTTTTTCTTCAAATTTGAGTTTTTCTTTCTCCATAAATTCCAGGAACAGAGAGATCCCCAATTAGAAAAACGCCATCGGCATTAACTAATTTTACTCACGGCCAAGACCAACAGATCAATCAAATCTCAAATTTTTTATTCCTTCTTGACTTCCTTCTTTCTATCGTTCTGCTAAAAAATACCATGTTCAACGGCGTTTTCCAAAACAACCGACCGGCCACCGACCAGAAAAAACCGACCACCGCCAACCGACCATTAAAGGTGCGACGCGGTTTTCTTTGAAAATTCAGAAATTTATAGAAATTCAAAGTACGTATTAATCATGGTGCGTATGTCTTTAATGTCAAAATCATGAGGAGTATGTTTTAATATCTACGTACCTTATCTGACGTTCTTTATAAACCAAATCCAAATGAAGCACAAATCAATATCGGATATTCCTATTCCTTTGTACTAAATTCCGTTCCAGTCCAAATCCAAGTTAAACAAAAGATGTAAAAAAGATTAAAAATTCGGAGAAAAATGTATAAGCATGTGTTTTTGAGGATGATTCTGAATCCATTTATGTCAGTTTTCTTCGTTTCTAACATTATTTTTAATCAAGCGCCCTCCATCGCTTTTCTTCGGATGAGTAACTGCAGAAATCAAAGAGAAAGCCACGTGGTGGAGGATGCGAAGCAAAAGATTGAATGAAACATACAAGTGCGCATGTTTTTGAACCAATGTTCTAATTCTTTAGATATCGACGATCAAAGATTCTAATGACCTCACACCCTTCCCCAAAAAGTTTCAGGCCCAAATGTTTCGACACCCCATCGTCAATATCCCGGAACCTAAAAACGTCAGTAATTCCCATTGGTTCGCGAGATATTTGGCCCTGAAATATAGTGTTCTTGTAAATATCGCAACACTTATCCCAATCACTTAGTGCTGCACACAGAAATAACGAGCAACAAAAGAGTGATCATACAACAGACGAGGCAATCAGGTCGACCTAGGCACGTTCACTCCCTTAGTATTCACTTGCTTCGGAGGTATGTCACCGCTGGCTGAAAAAGTTGCAGAAAAAAGAAATGAAAACCTCTCGAAAGTTAAAAACTGGATTTCAGTTTGGTGAGAAGCCCGCTGCTATGTCTTCGTGGATCAAGGTCATCGAAGAAATTATTCACTGAGCAGGGCGACATCAATTTGATCACCACTGAATGACGGTTAAAATGGTAAAACGAAAAGAAAATTTTGTATGATGTGATTGGGAAGTAATTGTTTGTATTTATCTTGCTCTAGCTGCTCCGCCGAAAAGGATTAATTAATTGAAAAACAAAAGTGCAATCTGACGTCGCGCTACTCCTATACTACTAATCTTCTTATACTAATACTAAATCTTGCTTTTTTCTTACCTAACTTTACAAGAAAGAACTTTAGGAAAATTTTGTCGGGAAGTTCGTAAATGAATGTTTATTTTTTCCGTATTAGTATAGGGGATTCTTCCATTAGGGGAATCTCTAGCTCCATCTTACGGGTTTTTATTAATTCGTTGAGTGTTGTGCCTAAGGAAGAGCCACCAGGAGGAGAACGCAATGCAATGTTTTTGGGTTTTTTTGAAATCAGTACATTTACAAGGTTTTCTTCCCAATCACAAATAGGTTTTTCAAGCGTGAGTTAACATTTTTGGTCTTCGAATTCGATGTCGGATGAATTCACGACTGACTGGTTTGTCGATCTCGATCCTCTGATGCATGTTATTAGAGAGCGAATTAATGCGAAATTTATTTTCGTACGTAACCTTGCCACTATTGATCTTTCGACACCCCGCTTGATTGAAATCAACGAGCACAGTCTTGACATGAACATTTGGTATTCGTTTCCAATACCACCAACCGCGCTAAAAACGAGAGGAGTGAAAGTGCCTTGATCCACTTGTAGGATTCTTTGCAAATAATGGCTTTTCTTTTCGTTCTCGTTTATGGCGTAACATTGTTTCAACGATTTCTTTATTTTTTTTCTTTATTTCTGAATCCAGAAGCCGCGAGCGCTTACATCAAGGCGTACTTCGTCTTTTGTTTTAGCAGTATTGTTGAGTAATGGTTCTTCACCGTTTAAGTGTAGCAAAGTGGGCTCAATTTCGACGTCTTTGCAAACTTCAGCTAGAAGGTTTCCTGTAATGTTTCTAATTTTATTGTGGCGAAGGGTTCCGAAACCTCCCTTCTTGCATGACAAATCATGTTGGACATCGAATTTTGAAGTGCATGCGCATACTTCGTGACCTGCATGATAACATTCCCTGCAATTCTTCGTAATGCAATGTTTTTTGCGTTCGAAAGTTTATCAAATTTTCTCAACGTTCATTTCTTAATGAGAATGAAGACGATGTGTGTAATATTTTTTGTTTTTGTTTTTAATATCTTTTTATTCAACACTTTAAGTTCAGTAATAAAGAATAACAACATTGATCGGTATCAGTAACTATTCTATCCGACGAGATAGTCGATGTAGACCTGTTATGTGTTCGTGTTATCAGTTCATCATTTTCTACCGATGTCTATTTTTTAAATGTGTTTGAACGTAGCTTTTTCTTATCAGTTAGTTTTGACTACTATGCCGAAATGTGTAGCTAGCAGTTTATTTGGTATTTCATTGTAGTGTGTGGATTGTTATTATTAAAGTTTGCTATTAGGGAAACGAAGGTAGCAAGATCGTTATTATATTGTTTTGATAGTGTTTGATTGATATCTTTTTGTTTTAGATTAGAAAATTGAATAGTATAGAAGAATGTAATACAAGAAGTGAATGTGAAAATCTTGGTTATATACATATTTACATGGTTTTTGTATCATGATGCACAAGTGGAGTTTTGACATTTCCACAATTCATAGCAGAATAAAGATTTGAAAGATGAAAACGTCTGAGAAGGTATTGTTTTAGTTAATAGGGAAATGTGAAGGTATTTCTTATATATCAGAAGTTTAATCGTGGTAGGTAGGAGTATACATTGGTTAGGTAGGAGTATACGTTGTATTGTCTCTTTTCTAAATCTCTGAACATTGGAATTTTAGCTTTTAGTTTAACTGTACAACTTTAGAAATCTCTAAATAGGCCAGATACCACTGAAAAATAGGATATAATATCTTGAACGATCGATCCAAAATATTTATACAACAATTTTGTGTTAAATATGATATAATTCCAACATAGAGAAACAACAATTTTTGTATATACACAGACTTATCATGGCAGTATTGTGTGAAAAACAATTTATGGAGAAAAACTGTTACGCACGATCTAAATCTTCACTACATGATATTTCATACAAACATTTTGTTCCCAGTCTTTTTATTCACACTTACCAAAATAAACGTGGTATGCATAACGCGTATTAGTTGTAAAGTCCTTCTCCTACTGTGCTGGAGAAGGTCTTCCACACGTAACACACACGTAACAGTACACGTAACGCTTTCAAATTATTGATTTCTCAGTGAATTTAGCTGTTTTAACACACGTAACACACGTAACGGTATGTTTTTTATTAAATTATAATTATTATTTTTTAAATAATACCGTCACGTGTGTTGCGTGTGCTAAAATGCTTGCATTCCCTATATCAGTCTGAGAAAAAAGCGTTACGTGTGCGATACGTTTACGTTACGTCTCGGACCATTAGGTTTTTGCAAAGTTTTGTTTCGTTTAGTTTTCGTTTATAACTTACATTTTAATTTAACATTTTGTTGAGAAGTCTTAACGCAAAACCACTTCAGTTAAATCAGAAAAATGGAATGTAAACATTAAAAACATCACGCACGAGACCTTACTTTGAAATAATGAAAGTGTGTTTTACAAGGTAAACTTAGCATTGGTGTCTAAGTCTATCCCTTTCTCACGCGATGAAAAGTTCGATGCGTTTATCCGTTGATTCAAGAAGCTTATCGACTGCTTTTATTGATTAATTTTCTATTGTACACACGACAATTGCAGAGAATTCCACGTAGGTCTCTCTAAAATAAAAGTGGGATACACATTCGCGTATTAGTAATAAGATAAACATAAGAAAAACATAAGATAAACATAAGTGCTGTGTCGTTCTCTGTAACACAAATTAGGATTGCACGTTTTCTGTATTTTAGGCCGCACTCACAATAATTAAATTACTTTATATAAGTTGTAGTGTATCATTCATACATTAACCACGGTTTGTGGATAGCCTCTATTCCAATGTTTTGCGGAATCAGCCTACAAGTGTGGACAAAAAATCTTGGAATTACAGACATACGGACGGAAGGACGTACAAACGCTAATGAAAGATTAGCTGCTTTCCGCGCTGACCAATAAACATAAGATAGAAGATATCATAAAAAGATAACAAATGTCATAAAAGTCATTGTAGAAGCAAATTTTATGACTAAACATCGACTACACGAAGAGAAGCAAATGTCATCAAGTTGCTTTTGTGGTACTGTGATGATATCGAATAAGAAGATCAAGTACAAAATTACAATACTTATAGTTTCTCAAATTTCCCAATGACACAAATAGATGTTATTATGTTCTGAAGATGACACCACCTTATATGTTAAGAAATCAATCAGGGTTTAGTTCTTACGTGCACGAACTTTTTTGATGCCAGTGAGCAACTGTTTTGGTGCTTTCGTTGAACATGCAATAGTAGAACTTATTCGATATAACCCATTCCAGCCATTTGTATTCTGGTATTATTAAAGACAATGTGTTGTTATAAATACCGCCGGAGGTACCTTCTCGTGTTGCTGTCATCATCATTACCGATGCAGAGGTTTCAGTTACTTCTATGAAAGTCATCATTAAAAGCCACAGAAAAAGTAGTTTGTATTTATGACAAACGCTAATTCACGTGCTACTATTACGAAGATCAAACAAATTAAGAGCTTTTCCGAAATGTTTTCGCGCTGAATTGTTGGTTGGCCCAAATTGTGACGTCATATGCTACGTTATGTCATCATAAACTTTAAGTTACTTCTTTCGGTACGTTTTTTATGGTGGACCTCGGGTTTACGAACATCAAAAATTCGGAACGAATACATTAGAGAGAGAAGTTCGTAAACCCGAGGTCCACCATAAAAAAACGTAGCGGGACAGTCGATTTGGAGTCAATTTTGGCACTAGAAAAAAACACACTGAATTCTAATTTTCGCCGAAAATTTTCCGCTGATTTTTTATTTGCCGAAATTTCTGGGTTTTGAGATGTTTTACAAATTACGCTCATGTGTATAAAGCGGAATCAATGACATCATTCAGATTTTTTCTTCATCGTGTCATTTTTCATTTCAAAGTATCAAATGGCATGTCTCAGAGCGTGAAACGCTAGGCATGTCAGTTTCTCGATTCATTCATTCTATTTCAGTATTTAATTTTGGTTTACTGCTGCCAGTTTGTTGCATACATACAGGTCATCTTGTCCCCTTTACGGTCCTTTAAACATCCATATGATGCGCTATAAACCAACCGTTGTTCAGTATAATAATATCGATTCTTAAAATTAAAGAATAACTATCACACAGACCATGTTGTAGAGCTCGAAGAGTTGATAAAAAAATGTGTGGGATCACATGCCCACCGCGAACCCGTGACCGAGGATTCATTGATCAAAGATTTAACTGACTTCATTATGCGACTTCGTATTTCCAAAAGTCCGCAAAATCTCTCTACATGTCTCGTGGTCATTTTGGACCCCAAGTGGATGTCAGTTATTGCGCGGAGATATTTACCCTTCTGTTTGGGTACGCAATAGTGTGGTTTCACATTGCGCCCAATCACAACAAACGGTGCAAAATAAAAACGATAAAATCATGGAAATACATTTTCCAGTGCTTATTTCGACACATGAAAATAAACCTGAATTATGACATTGATATATGTGTCGATTTTTGCATCAACAACATATAAAAATGGCATATCAACTGTGGCAGACACAGCAGTGCGTATATGATATGGAAGATATCGGAGTTAAAAAAACTCAGGAAAAATTATGTCGGTGGTGAAACATTTAGTCACTCTCCGCAATAAAATTGATAAAAGTAAGATATATAATTCGAGTGAAAAGAAATCGGGAAAAAATCGGGAGAAATTTTAATTAGAATTAGTCACTTTTTTTCCGACTTTTTTTTCGCATAATTACGGAATGAATTCTTACGGAACCGAGCTCAGTAAAGAATGGTTGACCTGATGCGAAATGGTGAATTTGTTTTGTTTACATTTTAAATGATCATAATTGTGATTTCCTATTTGAAATATTTCATCTTAGATCAGAAATTCTATCTTAGATCAGAAATACAGCCATTTCATTAAGAAACAAAGAATTATTATTATTAAATAAAAATCATTCATTCATTCATTCTCATTTTTTCCTCCATATTTTTGATTTTAAAAAGGAGCTGTGTCATTTGTTTATACTCATTTATTTCTATATGTGCAGACACTTTGTTTTATTATTTGTTCCAGAAGGTGTCTTTAGTAAATATTTTTCCTTTCTTACTTTTCTTTCTTACTTTAAGTGTACATAACCAGTCGGACCCAATCAGAGTAGTGTAGTCTCTCTCTCTCTTCCATATAGCTTTGAAACAAAACCATATCTCCCTGACTATGAACTGAAACACAGTTTACTGGTTCAGGGTGGAATTTCTACCATTTTAAGTTTGTTTTCACTCCAGCTACTACAAAACAACTTTATAATTGATTATATATATCATATAAATATCAGATTAATCTGATTTGTCAACTCGAAATTAGAATTTTACACTTTGTTTTTTTATGACCTTAAATTCCTTTTTCTCATTTAAAAGTAAACAAAAAATTTTTAACATAAATATATTTGGGATTTTGTCTCTTATGTTTTTCTTCTTTTCAATCAATTAGCATAGAATTATAATTTTCCATAATTTTGAATTTTATATCATGGTTGCAAAAACTACTAACCTATCTACATGGGAAATAAGATTTACAAAGCAGCCGAGTAGACATTGTACACAGGTTTGACTTTTTATACGATAAAAAGTTGAGTTGTTAAATTTACAGTTTTTATTTTTATTGAGGAAAAAATCTTCGCGGAACAAACTTTTTGTGGAATTTATTATATATATTTATATATGTGTATGTAGAAACTACAACAGCAGAAAGATAATGCTCATGATATTCGAATCTGAGTTTATCTAAACAGTCAAATACAAAAAGATGTTTTTTTAATATTACAATAATGATCTAAAGTTATGTTACACTAGATTTTAACATAAATTTGTTAATATGTCTACATTTAATAACAAACTCGTTTCTTTTATTCAACAAATTATCGTCATCAATTGATTCCATTATCAAGAGCTTTTCGGACATACACTAATTGCACATATTTGTATTAGCACTACCATAAACTTTACACAAAATTTTCCATTTGATCGAATAATTATGTCCTTGATTTTTTAAGGAAAATTACCATACCATTGTTAATTCGGTGCTGTTTTCTCATTTTCATATCTTTTTGTGGTTACTGTATCTTTGTTTGAACATTGTTTCTGCTAATTCAATATAAATTCTCGTTGTTAGTTAAGTTGCATACATCAGCACATTATACGATGTTGGGTGTTAGACACTTCCCCTGTAAGGGGACGATCAGCTTTAATTCCGAATTCATCTTGTTTGTGTTGTTTTAGGTGAAAAAATATATTCCTGATGGCCGCATATGCGTGAAACTCTGAGTTGAATATTATCTTTCTGCTGTTGTAGTTTCTACATACACACATATATAAAGCTCTGAGAATTATATATTGAGCACTGTTACTGTGGAGATATAAAGAATATATGCACACATATATGCTCAGTTATGAAATTGATTCTGCGAAATTTGAATTTTTTTATCTTTGTTTGTTTTTAGCAGGAGTAAAATAGAAAGACATGATCATTTTTCATTGTATGGTGCGAACATCCTTGCTTTACAAAAGATTAACATCAAAATGAATGATTATTAACCAGTAACATGTTCGAAATGCCATAGAATTATTTCAATAATTGCTAAAGATTAATTGCTAAAGATTAATTGCTAATTTTCAGATTCTCACCAAACATATTATAACAGTTCACGTGAATTATTTTGCACTTTTTAAAATATGGAAATTAGAAAAAACGACCTGATCGCGAAAATAAGTTCCGCAAAGTTCACTGTTTTTTACCTTCCAACCGCGAAAGTTGATGCCGGCAAAATTTTCGGTCCTTAAGGTAATCCTTCATCTGGAACATTTTCAATATAATATCTAAAATCTAATGATAAGGGCTTGTTGTCTGTTTATTTTGTTCTTGCTTATTATTTTGAGTGGTTAATCCCCACTAAAGCTCTAATCAGATTTAAGATTTTTATTTTGCCCTGTTTAGAAATCTAGTCTAATTTAATTTTAATTTTTAATTGTTAATGTTTTTGCATAAAGTTTTGGCGAAAGTAGTCATTAATTATAGACCTTCACTGTGTTGGACACACCCATAATCCACCAATGTATATAATGTATCTCTGAAAAGATGTTCTGATTTTATGAGTTCAGTCTTATTATGACACACCACAATAACATTTGTTCAGCTGTGTCACTTAATGTGTTCGTAATAATCTTCCAATTTCAAGTTTGGATAATTATATATTGGTTGTTGGTGACAGCAAATTACCCCACATTACAATGATTAGTGGTTTTCATATGTAGCTTTTAATAGGAGATACGTTTTGAATTGATTTTTGAATTATATATTGATTTCTTTTAAACTTTCTATTGTCTCAATAGAAGATCAATTCTTTGAATTATTTAACACTTTAACTTGATATGGTAGGTATTATAGTTTTATTGCAACATCAGTTTTTTGTGTCAACATTTAAACAAGGATCCGTTAAAAACAAAATATAAATCAGAGAAACCACAAATTTGTTTTAAATCTCTCATTACATTATTACATTGCTGAAATTTAAAAAAAGTATTACAGTACATAAAGTATAATAGTATAGTATATTTTTAGGAATAAAAATTGCGATTTGTTTCCAAGAAAGATAGAAAAACTCAAATCAAATTAAATTGGCCACCGTGTTCTGTTTACCAAATGGCGTGCTTCAAACTTCTTTTCTTTTGCAGGACTTCTTTTCTGTAAGTCCAAGAGTAATGAGTGGATCCCATACAGTCATCATATCATGTTTATTTAAGGCTTAGAATTGTGTGATTGATATGTAGTGAAGTCTTCTTAAGCATTGTCTCATCTATACCATAGCACTTCAAAATTCAATATTACCACATGAAGCTTTATTTAAATGTTAGAATAATGGCCTTTAAAAAAAGATTTGCAGGACATTTAGACAATATTGAATAGCCACTCGTGGTGTATTAAAATAACTTGCATCATTCAGAATATTTTTAGATTTGCTATTATTTTATTCTATTTTGCATAGGTCGTTCGTTCTCTTTATTTCTTGTTGTTAGGCAGGAACTTAAATATGTCCAAGATACGGGAAATTAAGTGGGGTTTACAATATTAGATTATATAATTGAAACAATTTAAATGTACTACGAATAATGTAGGTGTAAACAGAAAATTCAATTTGACGTAGAAATCCAAACTGGTTTAATTAAAACTTGCATTTAAGAGAAGTATAAATACAATTTATTCAATTCATCCTGCAGAGAGAAAAAAAAAGATTTTTCATCATTCAATATCAGAATAAAATCAAATTTATAATATTATGGTGGATTTTTAATTTTTATTCTTATGATTTAATTTTTGATATACCACCAAAGCCGAAATCAAAGTGATACATTTAATTGTATAATTATAATTATTCTGATATTATTCTCTATATCCGTAATATTTCAACGTTAAGCTGAAACGTTTTGACTTTCAGCAGAGTTTGCATGTAGAACATTTAGTATACATAAATATACCTCCAACACAAAATATTTCGGTGTGGACTTTTATCTTTCAAAAACGGAAAGATAAAGAAAATTATGGTGATCTGAATGATGGTTGTAATGTTTAATTGATCCACCACATTTGTGATTTATTGATCTTGTTATTGTGATTTGATATAATCATTAATTTTTTTTCTGCAGGATTACGGCAGTATTTAGAACAGATTATAGAGAGGAAAGATATTTTTTATTGAACTTGTTCCCTTATTTAAATAGATTATTTTTTATTCTTTCAGCTTTTAATACTGATTACTACTGACACACTCACACAGTGTGCAAAAAATGTTTGTATTTTTTGTTTGTTTCATTCATGATGTTTTTATGTTTTGTTTCATGATTTTAGAAGATTTTAAAATTATATGACAATGCTATCGTCATAAAGACCTGAAGAATCCACCTAATAGTATCTGGTGTACATAACAAGATGGGATTTATCCCAAAATGTTGCCAGTTGAGTCAAAAAACATCTTTCATTTCTATGATCGTGTTGACTGCCACTTTCTTCCTGGTCGAAATTATTGTTGGGTACTTGACAAATTCAATGGCGTTAGTTGCTGATTCTTTCCACATGCTCTCTGATGTTGTGTCACTCATTGTTGGTTATATGGCTTTACGTTACTCCAGACTGGGTCAACAATCGGGCCGATATACCTTTGGTTGGGCAAGAGCGGAAGTACTTGGTGCCTTGGTTAATGCTGTGTTTTTAGCAGCGCTATGCTTCTCAATTCTAGTGGAATCCTTAAAACGTATGATTCTGATAGAACCAATTGAATCCCCGAAATTAGTATTGCTTACCGGTACAATAGGGTTAGTGGTGAACCTGATCGGTTTATTTCTATTTCATCAGCACGGCCACAGCCATGGCGGTGGAGGACACGGCCACAGCCATGGTGGTGGAAGCCACGGACATAGCCATGGTGGTGGAAGCCATGGTCATAGTCACAATAAAAAAAAGAAAACTCATAAAGTAAATGAAAATTTAGAAAATAAACCTGGGACAGCTCTACTAGGTGCTGTAGTAGATTCAGACTCTGTCCACATAAATACAGATGCAAATAATTCTTCAATAGAAAGCCAGTCTCCAACTCCAGGTGAGATTTCTGTTGTTGTTATTCTCCACGTGTTTTGTTTTATTTTGATGTTTCGTTTTGAACAATCATAAAAGGATCAAACAATGTTAGTAGAGTTGGTTTGCACTAACTCGCTATAATGGTCACTTTGGTCCATTTTTTTCTTGCTGGTTTGTTACAGGATCTGGTAATGCATTTGGGTAAGCGTTCGTAGTATTACCGCCTTGTTGGTTCCCAATCTCTTTCGTTAAATGAAAGAATCAACCAAAGTCTATAGGCGGTCCATATGCATAGGCTGTCTTGAACATCAAAAGAACATAATTCAAAACATCAACACCAGACCAAACACAAAACGCTAATTATTATTTGCTCTCCGATTTTTCTCTTTTAGATATACCTAGTGAAGCTTCACAATTGAACATTCGTGGTGTGTACCTACATGTGTTGGGAGATGCTCTGGGTTCTGTCATCGTCATGATAAGCGCTTTGATTATTATGTATGAGAATGGGAAATGGACGTTGTACGTTGATCCTGTTATGAGTGTTTTGATGGTGGTGAGTTTTAGTTTGGTTCTCTCTACCTGTTGATATCTGATTGGTGGCGAAAATACTTTGTAGGAAATCTTAGCATTAGTCTTGATAGTGCAATTCGACTATTTTAATCGGAGAAACTGTAGTTAGAGAATTCGCGATTTTTTGGCATTTTTTCTTGTGAAAATATTTCAATTTGCTGAGTAATTTGTTCATCCAGTTGATATTTTTTGGCATTTAAAACATTTTCTGACAAGGAACTGACAAGGCCATCCTAGAATAATTTTTCTGTCAACATTTTAGGCAATAATCCTAAAAACCTCCATTCCATTGCTGAAAGAATCTTCGATGATCCTTATGCAGACTGTTCCAACACACATCAAAATAAAAGAAATTCAAACGCGGTTAGTAGAGAAAGTGCCATCCGTTCTTAGTGTACATGAATTTCATATCTGGCAACTGGCTGGCAACCGGATTATCGGTACGTATAAGTAACTGTTTTTAGCCGGTCTTCATCTCCTGTTACTTCGTACAGTCTAGTCCTATCATAGTTTCTGTAATATGTTGTATCACTTTTAAGATATTTTAAGATATTTCGTGCTTTTTCTTTCCTCTGATTGTAATTGTTTTCTTGGTTGTTGTTGTTGTTTTTACGATTGTTATATTATATTTTAAAGCGTCTGCTCACGTTCGTTGCAAGACACTCGCTGATTATATGGCGATTGCCAATCAGCTGAAAGAATTTTTTCATAACGAAGGCATCCATTCAACTACAATACAACCCGAGTTCGTCGAGCAACAGGAAAGCTTCGACGGTTCTTCTGAACAATTTGCGGACAGTTGTGTTCTAGAGTGCGATGAAGATTGCGCAGAACGCACATGTTGTGGTACAACAGATGCACGTGACCTGGAAAAAAAATCGCCGTCACCGAAAAACGCAAATCTAGATGTCTAATGACGTAATTAACCTGTTACAAAAATTAAGTTTTCAATATGGCATGGTTTACACTTCCATCTTATGCTGTTAATTATTAATGCAAAGATCAGGACTGGAATGCAAGTATTTGTTAAAATCTTCCGCCCACATTTCTAATTTATGTTGACACTTTTGCAAGCTTTTGCACCCGACCTACCATGGACAGGACCATGCACTGTATTTATAATAGTTCAATAATATTTTGGGCGTTATTTTTAACCTAGTTATATCAGGAGTTGTATGATGTTCGTTTAGCTTAAAAAACGCCATTGTTATCCAGTAACGTTCTAGTATTAAAGAAATGCTCATTATTCCTGGCAAGTTTTTACTGAAATAGCGATTACTATTTTTTCAAAGCGTAGGAATACTTTGTCCCACACCGCCTGTGAAGTTAACGAGCTTTTCGTGTGATATGTTTTCCACATCATATATAAATAAAAACGTAACAAAAATGTCTGATTGATAGAGCTTTCTGTAACTTGTAAAATTAATACTATTTTCGCGCAACCATTGGTTCTCCAAGGCAGCAACTATACTAAACATCGTCAAGTTTGCTCAAGTTTGATGGCCAACCATAGTAATTTAGGTAAGAAAGAAAGATATGTTATCGAAGAAAACAATTCGCAAGAAACCTAATCTACTGCTATCCTTGCATATTCTCACTTTTAGTACGACATAAAAATATAACTTTTCACGTTATCTGTAGAACGTGCAACCTAAGACGCAATTAACTGATAAAATTTTCCCAATGATGTAAAATCCTCAACAAAATCCACAAGGAAAACAAATCTGCACTCGCGCAGCCGTCCCCGTTACCGTCGTATCGTAAAAGCTTCCTAATGCACCTTCCCGAATATCCGTTTAAACACCGTATTTTGGCAGAGTCAGTACTTCTAACCTCGTTTTCATTCTTAAAATTGCTTCTAATTAGTTTAAAGGTTCTGATAAGGATTGTTTACTGAGTAACAAAAAGTAAAAAAAAAAAGAGTAGTTTTGTTTGACTGTCTTCTCGTGAAAATGAATGTTTATGGAAAGCTTTCATTATTCCATTTAGGCATTTTAGTGAATTTATTTTGCATTGCATTTCGGTAGCTAAATTATGTATTGAAGGGATTACTGAGGGGAATGGACCAATTATTGTTCAACAGGTAAAAAAGGCCAGTTGCATAAAAATTGGCTTTTTTGGATGTAATTGACATTTTTAGATATCTTAGGATAAAATGTGTCCCAAAAATGATCTCCGTCATTTGAAATATGTCCTAAAAATGATCTCCGTCATTTGATGAAAAATTGTGTTGAACAGCTGTGTAGCAAAGATACATGGAATAGGGCTTGGAATAAAAATCATCAGTTTTGTTCAAGTTTGATTTCGGTTTGGGACATCAAGATTTCCCCAATTTATACGCCGTGAGATAAAACACCACAATGTTTCGCAAACGAAAGTTTTGAACACACCACAATGTTTGACTAAGCAAGTTGCTTGCCAAATCTAGAGTGCAAGGGATAGTAGAAGGCATAAAAATCGAGGCATAAAATCAAATTAAATAAGAACGAACAGAAAGTATTAATATGATATAGAGCTCGAATATCTGATCAAAAAATGTATCAAAATATATGAGTAAAACTTCAAAAACTCATATAAACTGTTCTCAACCATATTGACATATATTTAGCCACAGCTGATAAGAATTTTTCTGTCAAATGGGCTTTCCCCTCCAATACTCCCTAAAAGTTAACCAGGTTACACCTCTAACACCAAAATACCGATCTTGTACAACACGACTAACACCCAGAAACGCAACGGGCGCTGATCAAGACGCGCGATCAACGTTTTTGTTTTAATGATTCGTGCGCTCATCAATACTATCAATTATAAATTAGTCTTTTGTATCGTTTTTAACACGACGGAAAAAAAGTTGAACTCGACTTTTCGACTTTTCAGGACAAGACATAGAAAGAGATTCACCAATCAGATTGCATTCTTCGTCAAGTTCTTATACAGAGGTAGTGGAAATCAATTTTATAAGATCTTGTACATAAAACGAATGACTAGGGATGATTTTTTATTTCAATTAAAACATTTGCATCGACGTCACAGCAGACCGACGTAAATCAACATACATACATATCAATAAATAATAAATAATAATCGAGACAAATATACATTTTTCTAATAGTCGAGTCAAATTCAATTATATACAAACAGTTTTATGCAGGAGATACTGACCTCTTGAAATAGGGACCTCCAACAACTTTGTGTCCAGGGTTTTTTTCGTGTTTAATCAAATAGGTTAAATAAGTGAGGTGCAAATAAATTACATATTCTTCGTTTAAAAAAGAACGAGTGTTGTTAAAAATTCTCGTAAATTGTACGAGGACAAATAATATCGTAAAAAGGACATGCGCAAAAACAACTACAAAAAATAATATGTTTTTTGATGATGTACCAAAGCATCGAAACATAAATCACATTTATATAAGAAACAATTTGTTTCATATGTAAAAAAAAAAAAAAAATTGATTGCCTGACGCTGAAGTACTTGAAGTACGAAAAGCTTCGCAAAAAATAAATTTTTTAATACATTTTGTTGTTTGAATATTTTGTTCAGACGCTCAATGAGTTAGAAGTAAAGAGGGCAAATTTCCCTTTCATGGGAAGAAGTTTCTGTTTAAAGCTCGTTCCGCTATAATCTTGAATTCGGGAGGCCATCTTGAATTAGGGTGAAAGAGAAATGACTTGAAAAACGAAATTTAAAAAGAACAACATAAATAATACTTCAAATAATAATAATAAAAATAATAATAATAAATAAAAAATAATAATAAAAATATTTGTCCTAATATTTGTGTTGTGTTAACAAGTGAATGACTTCGGGTAAAAATTTTTCGAGTAGGTGAAACAGTGGATAGGTGCGAGGAATTCGAGTGATATTTTCGTCTTTACTAATATAATACCTGCAATAAAAAATAATGGTGTTTTGATTTTAAGCAGGGAAAAAAGATTTATTGAAGGTAACAAAGAGGAAACACCATCTTGAAAGTGTGGTCACTTTTGGTTAATGTCCTAAACCATCGTGTATTCATCTGTATTTATCTGATTAAAAACTGTCGATTATGTAAGCCAAGTTTTATGATCGCATCTTTTTACACCCACTCTCCTCCACACTGGTGAAAAATGATAATGCAATACAGTCTGTGTTTTGACCTAGTCAGTACATCCGGTCTCGTTTTTGATAAATTTATTGTTTCAAGAATGTTTTAACTTTATTGTTCGTTATTGTAATTGATATCAAAAAGGAGGCCAGATGTACTTAGAGCAAAACACGGCATTTGTGCACAAGTGATACTTTCTATATTGTGCGAAGGTGATCCCGGGGTACTTATTATCAGTATTGTACGAACTGAGGAGGTTATCATTTAAAGGCTGGAGCAAACATACAACATGTTTTAATGGTTTATAATAACATTTTTTTTAAAAAACTCTTCCAACATATCGTATTTCTCCGCATATAAGAAATACAGTACCATCTAAAATGTTCTATCAGTGGAAAAAAAAAAAATTCCGTTTTAACATGGTAAATTTCATCTAACATGTAAGACTAGCTTTCTAACATGTTCTTAGTTGTTATATGACATTGTTATACGTTATCAACCATGCTTGAACTGTTTGCTCGGCCTTAAGCATAAAAATTCATTTATGAATTTACGTAACAAAAGGAAACGTATTTTTAAACCGAGTGTACATCGTGTATACCAGGTAATGTCTCAAAAGCTTGTTTTTCACTGATGGTCTTCACTTATGACATAACGATCTTAAGGCTCAAGGCACATTTTGTTAAAAAATTTGAATCCAATTTAGAATCCTTACTTGATCTCCTCCTGGTATAGAACTTTCATATTTTGCGCAACCACGTGACAGTTTTTGCAGATAAATTGGAGTATATGGAGATATTTGTACAAATCACAAGCTTCCTTGGTTGAACAGATCGTGTCAATGTCTCTTCTTGAAAACAGCATAGCCAGTTTTGTAAACACGTGATCAATGTGTTCCAACTAAGAAAGGAAGTATGTCGAGTTTAAAAGTTGTAGAAAATTGAAATGAAATTGCGTAGGAGGTTTACAATACACTGCTGACAGGGTTCTCAATTGACAGACTAGAAATCACACACCTTTTCCGATATTTTGCCGAACAATCCTGGCCCGTCTCGTTTTGATGATAATTAATTTGTAATTAATTAATTATAATTTAAATAATTAATTTTGCAGAAAATTGTTACTCTGTGATTTGCAGTTGAGCAAAACAAAACCTGATAGCGCATCAAACGAGGCAGGATTTAAACAGAATTGGGAAAAACATTACTTTTAACATTAAATATCGTTAGCTACACCTAACTGGTGGTTTCCAGGACAATTCAAAGGCTGCACAAACTTAAAAGTTCGAGGAATGAAAAACCATGCAAAAATGGCTACTATCCTAAACAAAGGTCAAACACTTACAAGTTTCCCTCCTTCATTTATTTGAAATAACTGGACTAGCAGTGGAACGTTGAAGCACTTTTGTTCGACAAAACAATTCCAACTAGACTACATGTAAGAAACAGATGTTAATTAGAGAAATTATGTTCTTCATGTCTGTTATAACTTATTGGAGAAAAAAAATCGGAAAAACAACAAAAATTTTCCGATTGTACACATTGTACAAGTACTCATATATTATTTGCCATTGCAAATTTTCCTACATGTAACAGGGCCCTTAACAAGAGGAGAAATAAAAGTTTTTGATTCAAAAAATAATTTAAAATGTACGCATAAAGAGAAGTTTTTTTTCTTGGGGGGTGGGGGAAGGGGTCTGTATTTTTCATTTTTTTTATTATATATTATCCATGAACTAAGTGTGCTTGTAAGGGGACAGGGAAGGGGGAAATAGGTTCAATTAAACCAATATGTTCAAAATCAATTCATTTAATAATACCAAACTCTCATGTATATACATCATACATGTATATAGTATATCCTGGATGTAACACCACTGAATTTTTTTATCTATCCCAGCAGAAAATGCATCAAAATGCAGGTGCATCACCAAATTGAAGATATCATAATCCACATCCACCCATACCATGCTACTCAAACAGTTAGTGTTATTCTAGGTGCAAGATCTGAGAAACAAAAAAATACTTACCAAACTTGCAGCATTTATGATTTCATAGAGTAATAATGAAGAGACATTATACCAGGAGGAGAGCAACTCTTCAGCCTGGGCAAGGAATAAAAACATCCAGTTCAGAAGAAGAGGACAGTATGAGTAAAAAACAGGACTGATATAAAAACAGGACTGATATAAAAGAAATGTCTTTTTTCTAAATGCCATCTATTATTAACTTATGTCAGCTGCATATCGAGAGGGTATGTCGAAATTTATGAAGAATGTTAGCTATTTAAGCATAAAAAAACATAATCCCATTGGTGATACAGACTGAAAACAGAAATGTGTTCCTTCATAATTTTTAACACACCCCTGGATTCGCCGCTGAAACTGATTTGATTCATTACTCTAAAAACAAGCAATAAGGGGGTAGAGCCCCTATACCGTATTCAGTACAGATGATTGTCTTTGAAACAGCTTTTACCTCATCATTTTCTTGTATGTTGCCAATAGAAGGACGTTCAAAAACACAACATAGCAGCTCCTTGACAAATGATGCACTGCAATGAAATTATAAGTCAATCATTCTAATCAGTCTACCTATTAGAGAGGCAGATCCAGGGTTAGGCAAAATAGTGGACAAGTACAGTGTCATGAAATCTCTTTTCAATCTTTTCAAGTATTGATTAGGTTACTTGTACGTTTTTTCGTTCGACTGTAAACAACTCCTCCATAAATTCTGTCTACTCTATATACACCTCGGCATTATGATGATTTATGTTCCTAACAAAATTCAAAGACATCTGATGACATAGTGCTCAGTGAGGGAGAACGTGGAAACTTCCAAGCTTAAGGTAGTTGGAAACATTTTGTATTAATATCGAAACTTTGAAACAAAAAGAACAAAGCTGGGTCATGAACAATACTGGTTTGGGCCAAGAGAAGCCAGATGTCAGATGTTTAAAAAGCCAGTTGGTTTTGTGATTTCCTTTGCAATGTTTTCTTGATTTTTGCTTCTTGACAGTAAATGAATTTGATGTAAGGAAGTAACTGGAGATGAATTTTTTTCAAAATCTGTAAAATGGAGGTGTTACTTTCAACTATACAAACAACAACAATGGTTGGAGAAGAATTATATGATTTAATTACGAAGGGAGGAATTTTTTGATACCTTTGCTCGTTTAGAAAAAGATTTCTGTTGTAAACCAACTCAGTTCCTTGAAATATACAAATGAAGAATTCTACTATAATGATGGCAACCCTAAAAAAAAAAAAGAAGACAATTTCTGGGTAACAAACCATGAAAACGGTCATAGTAAATAGAAAGTTAAACATGTTAATAGCCCATTGACGTAACATAACCGGATGATCGAATTGATTTTTCATAATAAAGATATGAATATTAACAAAAAAGAAGTATTGAATAAAACTCACTCAATCTCATCCATTTGATCAGCAATTTTCCGAGTTGTCGAAGTTACTAGTTTTCGCAACTTGCTCAAATAGACTTTCAACAGGTTTCCAGACTAATAAGGAAGTGACAACATAGGTTTCCCAGTGGGCAAAATCTTCAAAAAGTGTCTGTGTCTGCTATTTCAATAAAAAACACTCCTTCACAGACACATTTTGAAGATTTTGCCCACTGGCTTACGAGGAGAATAATCACCACCTCACCAGGTGCCATTTTTACTTCCATTCTTTTCTAACAAAATTTGGGGATTTTTAAGTTAATAGCTGGTTAAAAGGTGAAGTAGTTTACTCAGACTTTCAAAGCTTTAGTAGAAGATAAAAAATATTTGCAGCATCTTGATAGGTCAAGTTTCTGTCCTTAGGTAGAGAACAGGGATGCCATAGTTAATTAGTCATTATAGTAGCTAGGTACAGAGCATACTACAGCAGGGAGATGTTCAATGAACAGTGAGATAAATGGTTTTACCTTCCATACAATCTTTTTGATAGCCATATACTTGTTGCAAGCAAAAATCAGCTCCTTTGTCAGTAGAAACAGCTCTTCCGGTTGTTCACAGGTCAAAATTTCTTCTTTGAGTTGTGAAAACTTTTGAATCACCACATCCCTAGTGATAAACATAAAAGTGAAAATGTTAAGAATGGAATTTGTAAATCTTGTCACCCATTACAAACCAGAGGTGAATCCTAAGCAGGTAATAGAGTGCTACAGCAGCTCAAAGGTAGGTGTACATAATCTGATCAAACGAGTCTCAATGACTAATACAATAACTTTATATGTTTTATTTCCAGCTTTTTTACATTTTAGAAATGTCTGAACAACTCAATACTCACATGTCGTTTTTGTACGAATACTCACGGTAAGAACCATTTCTTTGCAGTGATGATGTTTTGTTATCATTAGACGTAGTGCTATCCTTAAAAAAAATCAATCTATAAAATACCATAATTTATCATTATTTAACATCAAACTAAGTACAATACATAGGTAATCAACTTCGACTAGTAGTAAGATTTGACAAGTCCATCTTTAAATAATAAATCTTTATGCAACTTATGTTTTCATAACACTAATCAAAAGTTCTAACACGTAAACAGTTGACTGAAAGGAAAGGATCTAGTGGTAGGTGAAAAACTTACTATCAAAGCAGTGATCCAAGTCTCTCTCAAAACATTGAACAGATTCGAAGTTTTGCTTACAGTAAACAAGTCAAATGTATACTCATTTGTATGTTCAATGGATGCTTCTACCTGGAGACTGGTCAATTTTCTAGAACTTTCCAAAGACTCAGAAGGCTCTTCCAAAACATTCTCTTGACTGCCTTTAAACAACTTAAAAAACTTTGATGAAAGGCTTTGATTTAGATTTGAAGAATCTTGCCGAGCTAATGACTCTCTACTACTGTTGCTGTTGCTTCTCTCTTTTTCAGATGATGAATTACTCTGCTCAGCTTTCAATATATCATTCCATGACCGATGCAAATGTGAAGTTTTTGATAAACTTTTTGATGAAGAGAATGATGAATTGGGACTGGTGGAATGAAACGAGTCCCCATCCATAGCTTTGTTAGCAATATCATCAAAGCTTTTGCTTGGACTTAAACACCGTAATGGTGCATCTAGTTTTGTTGACTTATGGTCAGAGTCCTTCATTCCATTTAAAAACATCGAACTAGTGTACGAGGCATTGAGTGTTTCTGTCCCGCTCAAAGGACGTGACAATGGTCTTCGAGAAGATCGTTTTGATGGCAACACATGAGAATTAATTGAAGAACTGTGCAGTTTCAAAGAACTGAGCCCATTTGCTGAAGAACTTGCAGGATTCTTTCGAATACATGGTACATGATTTTCATTGACATTACTTGATACTGATCCTTGGTTAGGTAAATACTCTTGTAGTGGCTTTTCATATGCTTCTTGTTGCATAGTTTGTCCTTCAGAATCATGATCACTTCTCAATGAGATCAATGAAAGATGTTTGGCTTGTGCTAAAAGCTCTTCAGTTACTCTTTTGGGATATGATAGACATGATAACTTGATATGTTGTGAATGCTTTTGAAGATCACCTTGCAAGAAATTAGCTACATCATGAATCTATTATGCAAAGAAAGTCAAATAAACAAGTTAGTATTCTGGGTCAAAATAGTTACAAATTGTATGTACAAATTAGACCTTAATTTTCTTTGTATTACAATACTACAATACAGTACAGTCTAAAAGAAACTTTACATGTTTGTAATGGAATGAATTTTTACATCGATGGCATACATTGATTGACATTGGTCAATGTTCTATAATATTTTTGGCCAGTAGCATATTGGGATATAAAGTCTCCACCAAATTATAGTTAATCAATAATTATATAGACAAAAATCCTGCATATAAATTGTAAAAGAAGGATTTTATTTTTGTATTCACGTGATTACGTATATTGTTCTTTATTTTAAAATTTTTGTTTACACTCTTTTTTATAAGAAACAGTAAATTTGAAGTTGAGCCTGAATATGTTCTTATTTTTTGAGGCTTTTTAAGGTTCAATAGTTCTTATCTTGTTCTTATCTTGTTCTTCTTCCAAATAAGAACTCTATTTTTAGCCTGGGATGTTCTTAACGTTCAGGAAGAACTATAACAGCAGTATTTTCCAGTGATCTCTGTAGGATCATACTGTATGCATGATTTTTTTTACATACATAGTGCTTTTCATCATAGAAATGGGAAAATAAAATATTAAGATTCTTGAACTTTAAGATTCAAAAGCGTTTATTGTTCTTGTTGTTTTATACTCTACCCTGAATTGTTGTTAGTTTCTAAACTTGTATTTGAGCCTTAGGTCGTTCTTAACTTGTTCATTTTTTAGCCATATTTGAGCCTTGTGTTCTTATAAAGAGAAAGAGTGTACTTCCTCTATCCATAGGATGGCCATCCTTGATTATAAGCCAATAAACTGGGGTATAGTGATGTGGAAATGAACATTAGAAAAATTGCTTTTAAAAACTCCAGGAAATGAAAAAAAAGAACAAGACTAATTTTGGGGGATATAAGTTTTTGCGCATTTTGACCAAATTTACAGAAATAAACACCCAGAAAATGCAAAATAGCAAGTTGTTGTAATTGGCAACTATTGCCAAATTATGCAGATAATTATTTCACCTATGGTGCACTATACAATTTATGTAGTGGCAATACTATTCCAATGGCACAAGAGATCTATATCTGTCAATATTATGATCACAACAACATATTTTTTAACCGAAGTGGTAAAGTGGTATAGATTTTCTTATGGGCAATCCAGTGTAACAGTTTATGAGTTGCAGAAATGTCCATGAACTTGCAGTGAATGAAGTTTATGTTTCGAATTGCCATAACAGCAATAATTTCCATTTTCTTATAGTGACACGAACTGCTGGATGAGAGGTTAAAAATTTAAATCTGCACCACATGATGTTAAAAGCAATTCTTGTATCTTAGATGACATCATTTTCGAAGATACATAAAACTCATCTAAATATTATTTATGTAGCTGCCCGGGTAAAAACTTTTTACCGATGCAATTCTCGTTCAGTACAGAGCATAAGAAACTTCTGTGTCAGCATAAGATAATTAGCTTTCACAAAGGGTCGATGTTATTTTCATGTCCAGTTCTATCACATGTCTAAAACAAACTGCGTAGAATATAAAAGATTTTTAATAATGACTTCATATAACATAAATATGAACACGCAAATCTTTTGTATGTCAATGTAAAATTCATTCCTTCACAGACGCTAAAGTTTCTTAGAAAAAGAACCCTCCTCTACATACCACTACTTCTGGAATAAATTTATTACTCTGTATCATAAAGACAACCTTTAATTATAAAACTGAAACAAAACTATAATCATACCTCCTTGTCTAAGACACACCACTCTTATACAGTTGTTTTTGACAGCTTTTAATTAACCTAACTTTATCATACGTTTCTTCTTTCTTTTTCTTGTTTCCTCATCAACAAACGGAAATGTAAACATTTGACACAATGCAATGGTTTCCCCCTGTACTAATACTCCTACAGATACGGAAACCATTGCCACATTTGTCTATTAAACAAATTTGACATTTTTTTTTTATTTTTATTTTTTTCGCTATGGTTTATTTAATAATTTATTTATTTTTGCTTCAGTTTTATAATTAAAGATTGTCTTTAAGATACAGACTAATAAATTTATTCCAAAAGAAGTGGCATGTAGAGGAGGGTTTTTACAAGTTTTGCGCTGTGTACTGAAAGAGAATTGCATCGGTAAAAAGTTTTGACCTGGGCAGCTAGTTATTTAGAATAGCATTTTAAATAAAAAATTTGTTGAAAAGTTTAACCATGGGTAGCTAGCTATATTTGATTTCCTTTCAACAACAACTCATAATTGTACAGTTTTCCTCTTGGTTTTATTTATTTATTTATTTATCTATATATAAATTTTTTGCAAATACAAACAAAATTTAAAAAAATATATTTTATCACTTTATCATTATATAGTCACGTCTTTATTAAAATTTTTACTTTTCTTATCTTCCTCCCATTATTTTTCTCTTTTTTGTATTTTATATATATTACTCCATATCTCAAGTATTGCGTATGTTATTGCTCTTTATTACCGACATAGTTGGGCTGAATCAGTATTTTCAAAAATAGGGCAACCTGATTCGTTAAAATTTACACCATAGTGGGCAATATTCTCCGTTATTGCTTGCTACTATGAAAGTTTAATCATAAGATGTAAACAAACTCGGAAAAAAACATAGATATAGATAGATAGATAGTAAAAAACTTTGTAGTGACAAATATTAAGTGAAACATTAAGGGAACTCATTGCATTACATTTTTTACTATTTTTGATAACAAATGGAATGTCAGACGAAAATGAGAAAAAAAGTTAACAATTTTTTTGGTATACGAAGCAAAGTAATTTCGAAGAATCAAGCACAAACATGGATAATAATCCCTATCTATCAGCTTATTTCCGTAGTCTCTATTTTCAACATTCCTGTTTCAAGGCAAAATTTTATTTTATTTTCATGTTACAATGATTATCAAATTTTGAATAATTGGAGAGGTTTAAAAGCTTATTTGCCTATCATATTGTATAATGATAATAATAAACTCCAAATTCATTCATTGGCTAGATCCTCCAGTTGGAAGAATAAGAATCTATCCATCCAGTGCAACAGAGAAGGCTAGAGAGAGGGTGCAGAAAGGCATGGCAAAAAAACTTAAAAGAAAATAACATACCAAGGTCACATTCTGCACTTTTACTAGTTCTATGGTAAAAACAACATCTGTATCATATCGAGCTGGTGTATTTATAACATACAGACATTTGTTTGACACCACTGCATGCTTGTAACCAGGATTTTTAAGCTGTTTTGAGGATCCTTCATCAGTTACTGCTATGGCAGGTTCAACAATTTTTATGCGTTCATATTCTTCTGAATTAAGTAACCTTCTAAGCAGCGAGTCTGTTAACTGAAACTTTTTCGCATAGTCATCTGTATTGGACATTTCATAAAATAATCAAGCCATGGTTCTTAAAATTAATGAGAACGACGTAATATCGTCCCTATAACAGCCAAAATCTGATTACCCATAATCATAGTGCTCTCCCGGGTTTTCCCATTAAAAACAACATAACAACTGTCACTTTCAAGCTACTTTCAATTAAGGTTATCATGGTTAGATCCTTGTTACCATTCTTTAGGGTTTTATTAATAATATGTTTGAGGTAAGTGAAACCACATATATATTTACTTGTGGATTTCAAAAGCAACCGTGCAAGTTCGTATAGAGTTCTTGGAATTCACGCGGAGCGCTAAAATAAAATGAGAATGGCATCTGGCGGGGGCTTTTTCGCAGTAAATGTCAAAACTGACTGCCCACATTTACAGGTAACTGCTTTTATACTGTTTTTTGGACCAATTAAAATCAAAGTTAGATACGGGAAACCTAAGATGATGCCTGTGTAGTTGTTTTTCCTCAGCTAGTAGCTTAGCATAGCAATGTCTGTGGTGGTGGGGGCATTATTTACTACTTTTCCCTTTTTGTTGTTGTTGTCCGGTTTAAAGCACAACTCTTCCAGTGAACAAAGTTACTTGAAAACTCAAAAACGACCTAATAAAAGTCGTCTCTATCTGGTAGTTAAAATCAATATATACACAAAAAGAGATGCGCAGTTTAAAACAAAGCACAAGGGGTGAGAAGAAGACGCACTTATATCGTTTTGATCCCCTGTCCACATTCATAATTATATATAGGGGCATATAGCTCACTTGGTAAGGCGGTGGACTCATAGTTCAAGGGTGATAGCTTTATCCTGAAGGTTCACCCGAAAGCTTACAAAAGGTACAAAAGGTAGGCATGATGTTTTTGTAACATCTTACAATTATTTGTTGTTAGGAAACTTGTAAGGCTGTAAAAGAAAAAATACATATCACGTTTGAAATCACATGATTTAAGGTTTGAACCAAAACCAAAAGTTTTTAAAGCGTTAGCTACATTTATTCATTTTTTGACGAAAGTCTTGCTGAAGTAGTTTGAAACTACACTGTTTTGTAAGATATAGAAAAGATGTAATCAAATTTTGTTCTTTTTTATTTTGGTTCAACTATTGGCTTTTTTATTTTGGCATTTTTAGTTCTGTAAAGGTGCTTAAAAAGAATCTGGTTTTAAGTTTTTATGGAAAGAAACCGAAAATACATTTTTGGTATATGTTTTTGCACATTTTAAAAAATTTGTACTTCTCAATCAATATCTTAACGAAATTTTTACCACCCGTTAGCTAAAACCTGCGAAAATGTGTGAGTGGCCCTTAAAAATTGGTAATTAGTCCAGCCAAATGAAATGTTACCCCCTTTAGATGTCATTTTTATTTATCCAAACTATAGTAATACAACTATACATTTATATATTCCTTATTAAATTCTTACATATTCTTCACACAAATGAATATTTAGTGTGGAGAATCCATTTATACAATAAGTGCTGTGCTCCTATTATACAATAATTTACTAGTAAAATAATCTTCCTCGCGTTTCTTCTTACAAACACATGATTTAATTGTTTCTGTCATTATAGGACGCACTTCATGCTAATTTGACAGTTGACATTTCATTTCCTTGTAAAGATTGCTCAAATGTTGGTGAGAATTGGGTGTGCTTGACTTGTTCGGATGTGTATTGCAGCAGATATGTTCAGGAACACATGGTGAAACATAATCAAGCGACACAGCATCCTGTTGCATTAAGTTTCTCAGATGCCAGTTGTTGGTGCTATGCCTGTGATTCATGTAAGTGAAACTCAATTCAATTGTTTGCAATCCGAGTTTACCAAATAAACTTATAAGTTTTTTTGTTGTTCCACTATTTTGCAATGCTTCTTACATTATTCAGTGTCTTTGCACAATCTATTAATATGCCTTTTTTTTCATTTTTCCTCTTAATTTTTGCTTACTTGTTGATTTGTTGACTTTAATTAGAAATTTTATTTGAATCTATTGTAAACATCAACATTAGATAAATTGAATAAAAAATTATAAAAAAATAAGAAAAAAGCACGTCCTTTAATAAGCCCAGCCTCTTTTGAGTAATTATAAGAGTTTGAGCCATTTCTAGTAAACACGCCCAATTAACGGTAATTTTTTGTTTGCTTTGGTTTGTCAAAGTTAGCTACAAATATATTGAGACTTTTCAATTCGGATGAAGATAAGATGAGGACTATGTTGGCATTATGTAGATAATTTTTGCAATGAAATCCTTTGTTACTATTTTACTTGTTACCTTGTTATCTCAGTGAATTCCCTGAAGAGGCTCCAACTTTGAAGGGCCCACCAAAATTCTGAAAAAAATATTATAAAAACCCCAGGCTGCTTCTAAGAGAAAATACGATACTTTCGATTTTGCAAATTAAGAAAGAAAGTGAAATCATAATTTCCGCGTTAATAAAAAAATCCTAGTTTTATAGTAAAAGATTCAGCTAATGATATTAATGATATTAATGATATTAATGATATTATTTTGATAATCTTGGACTCCTTAATCTTCGCTAAAATGACTTTGATTGTTATTGTTTTGAGCTGTTACATTTTTCACGAAAACCCAGCTCAAGAATTCATTGAGCACTTTACTGTGCTTGCGAAAGTAGAACAAGGGAAGGACAATATGAAGCAGCAGTGGCTGGGGTTAGGCTATAAAAAGTGGAGGAGTACAGTTGTCATGCATTTTCTTTTCAATCTTAAGTGTTGATTAGATTATTTGCACTTTTTTCTTTTATAACCCTTAATGTCCTTCTTCTCCATGACTTTCACTAGGTTCTAGATCCACCTCTGTGGAGGGGAACAATTGAAGGTGGCAAATATGATTGAATTTCATGATGTTTGTTTTTGCCAGTTGATATCTCCTGAAAAAATTTTCAAATTGCATCTTTATGAACTGTTTCATTAATTACGTCACTCTTGATCATAAAAGACGTAATACCTTTGGGTTCTAAAATTTTATGATCACTTTTATCATGAAAAAGAACTTTATTATTACGCGCAACGAAAGTGTCGTCATTAATGAAAAGATCTGTTGACGTACAGTAATAACCCAAGTGTTTGAGTCAAAATTCAATAGCTCCGCTTCGCCAATCAGAATTTTAATTTTGCGGTCATTGGCCTTTCGCGATTTATTGATAGACCTTTTCATAAATTAAGTTGTTATATTAGTCTCCTCGTTTTCGCCGTGAACATTAACGACGCTTGGGTGGTTTACAAAGAGAAACGATACCTAAGGGGAAAATGTTTCACGATGTCCTTTTATTACGCTTAAGTACGGTGTAGTTATAAAGATTAGAAACGAGGCAATGGATGTTGTGACTTAATTTATGAAAAGGTCTATTGGGAGAGAAAAAACCTTTAAAAAAACGCGCAAGATTTCTTCCTGGGAAAGTTTCGGACACAAAAGCATACACACTTTTTTTATAAGCAACATGAGGCTCAAACAATCCAGCCTGAAGTGGATAAATAAAAAAAGAAAAAGGGGAAAAACAACAATAGTTTCAGAGACATTCTTGTTCTAAAAGTTACAAGTTTCATACGAAAAATGTGATAAAAACTAATTCGATTTCAATTGGCGCACGTCTTCCCAAGTAGATAGTCAACAAGCAACAAGTATGCAGCAGCTGAGCCTGTAAAAGAGAGGAACTTAACCAATTTTGAGCCTCAGAGAAAAAATATTGGTGTTGCTTCTAAAAAAGAAGCGTGTATGTATACAAATTTCAAAGTTTCTTCATTTAATATTGCTTATAAAAATGTCGAGAGGAAATGTCAAACAGTTATTCAGGAAGAATACTTACGCCCGATCGATCTAAATTTATGCTTGGATCTGTTCAGGTGTAGTACCGCCTTTTACTGAACCTGTTTTCTTTCTTACCTTTTTATTATATTTCTTTTATAAATCTCTTTTTAGATATTGATGCTCCTGTGTTGCACCAAATTTGCCGATCTGTAGCTCTGGCTAAAACTTGACTTCATTATCAGATGATACGTGTAAACTCACCATGAGTGTATGCATCTACCAATTTCTAACCAGCTAAACGTATTGGTTAAAAACTTCTTTAAATCGTCTGAAAGAGCGAAGCATAGTCGACCCTTATGCTCGCTGACACAGACAAGTTTAACAAGGTTTACACCATGAACTTTAGCTGGTTAGAAATAGATAGATGAACTGTTATTTATAAACAAACACTTTTTGAGAAAAGAAGTTGTTTTATTTTAATAATTTACACCATTTTTACTTGTAACTAAACAATTCATTTCATCTCCCACCCAAAACACAGCATCCCACCCATTTCCACCGCGCCAACACCATTATGAAGCCGTAGTAGTCTCCTGCGCCCCAGTGAGCAAAATCTTCAAAATGTCTCTGTGGAGGAGTGTTTTTTAATTGAAACACCAGGCGATATTGCTTGCCTTTCCTATAGAAAACACTCCTCCTCATAGACTTTTTGAAGATTTTGCCCACTGGGTCTTCTTGTCTTTCCGGAGGACGTCATGTATCCCTTCACAGAAAGAAAAGTTATCCAAATTTCTGTTTAAGCCTCGTTTTGATGCATTTCATTGATTCACAGTAACTACAGTACAGTAACTACTTGATTAACTAAACTATAACTATAAAATCGCTGACGTGACATTTTGTAATAACTTTCCACACGGAAACAAGACCTGTTAGGACAACCCATTTAAAATACGACATATAAACTGAAACAAACCAGTCCCAGTTCACTCGTTTTGGCTGAATTTCTTAGTTTAACCTCCTTGAAAATGTAAATTGCTTCGGTGTCATCGGAGACGGTGAGAAGTATTAGAACTTTAAATTGTTTATCCCCCACACTATAAAAGGTCACTAATCCGTTACCTCATGAATGTGTTTTTGTTGTTCATGAAAGAAGCATTCCTTTCCCTCGTAATGGAATCCTGAACATTTTCATAACGTTTTTTTTTTTGTATGTTATAACAAAAGACCTAACCACGAATGGAATGATGCTGTCAAAAGCATTATTTTGATGTTGCATAAAAGATATTTTGCTTGACACAAATCTGGAGATTAGCATGGTTGTTTTAATTAACTAGCTGATAGATCTATTAAATCTATACTAACTGGGAAATTCTTTGTTTTACATGTACCTCTTCTCTGTTGTAAAAATTAGCACGCATGGTTTCTCTCATCGTTTTACACAAGATCCACTATAGTCTGTTTGTTTGTTTGTTTGTTTGTTTGTTTGCTTGTTTCGTAGTCGACCCAGTTGTTATGAGACTGTAAACATATTTCGTGATTAAAAAACTATTGGTTGAAAGTCTCTTAATTTCGTACAGAAATAACAAAGTTTTGGCCGCGAACTAGTGATGTTGACAAGACTATTTGGTACTTTAAACTTTCTGTAATGGTGCAGATATCAAATTGGGTCCGAAAAATTAAGCTACTTGAAGTTGAAGGCAACGTGAAGGTTGAAATTGATTTAAGTCGATGGAAAACCTAACGTACCCGGCCGATTGAACTCCGACATTATGTTTATGCTGTGTTTTTAGCTAGTATTCTTTCGCTTGGAAACGAGGTTTGACAGAAAGTGAATAAGGAAAATATTATACTTGAGATTTCGTTCTTTAAAACATAACACAAAGTTGCAATTGCAAAACAAAACTTTATATAAACAAAAAACTACTAACTGCCAACCTTGAAATTGAAATCGAAACATGTTTTTTGACACACGAAAATGTTTTTCACAAATAATATCTCATTTATCATACTTCTATGTGGTGTTACTGCAAAAATGGAAGGTCAATTCAAATCTACGTTTGGCGCAGGGGGAGAAGTACAAGAACCGTGTGCGGTGTGATGTATGTGGAGTTTTTATACACTTTTAAAATTGGAAAAATTAAAACTTTTAAAACTTTCAAAAACAGACCAGAATATGAACTACTGCAGGGGAATTAAACCAGAACAAAAAGAAGAAAGAAATGCTGGTAAAAATTTAACCCGCCATAAAAATGCCTGCCTTTAGTTGTATAAACAAGTTCTCAGTGAGAATAATGGGTGGAATTTATTTTGTGGATGAAAACCAGGCTTAAGTGAATACCAAGGCTATTCGATGAGTTCTTCACAGGATATCGGTCATTATTCCTACAAAAGGTTAAAAATAGAATACCGTGACAAAAAGACTATTCACAGAAATTGTTTTTATATGCACGTTCGTCAGCTTTAGTAGAGAACGATCGTGAACCGTGTAAGTGCTGTTTCTTGCGTGTGGGATCATCAGTTTCTACATTTCGAATGTCGTAAATCGAATTTTTGTATTGTCTTCACTTATTTTCGAATCACTAAGTAAGTCAAACGTTGTCTATCATCTTAATATTTTTCCACATTACTACATAAAATCTGAAGTGTTTCCTTATTCGAGAGGAATGTGAAAGGATGTTATTAACTAAAGTTTCCGGAGTCTATTTTGTATGACAATCTTGCTTTTAATCCTTTCGTTCTGATCACAGGAGGGTTTTACAAACTTTTACTTTTCTCGTATGGAAGCAACAAGAGAGATTAGCAATCTCTGATGATATTATTTATACGATTTCAAAAATTTATTACAGCCATAAATTTACAAGTAGTAACTTAGTTGGATTAATCTTTCATGCTTCCTGAATTTAAAGAAGTTTCGTCTTCAGATTCACGTTTTTTATAATGTCGTCATGTTGTTTGTTGTTAGTGACGTTTGTTGTTAGTGTCATCTCTTCAAGGATGTTTTAACGTTTTAACGTTTTTTGGTTGTTGCATACACTAGTAGAACCTCCATAATAACGAACCTTGAAGGGAGGCAGGGATTAGTTTGTTATAGCAAATTAGCGTTTTGAAAAATTAATTTTATTTAGAGCAAGTTTATACGGGATTACATTCAAACGGTATATCGGACCCATTTTTTGGATCTGATCTCATTTTATTAGCCGCTGGCGGCGATAATCAAGCGAAAACTTGAAATGACGTTCGCTGCTGACAGAAAACTAGCTTTACACCGTCGGATCATCTATTATGAGGTACCGAGAACTTAATTAACGCGCTAAATTCAAAATCACTTTATTGAGTTGAGCGCTGCAAGAGTTCGTGTCGGGTGATTTTAAGAGGTTTTGATTAGGAAATGCAAAAAAGAACCGGTTCGTTATAAAGAGATTTCGTTGAATCAGGATTTTGCTGTAATTTGTTTATTAATATTTATTTGTGCGTAAATTATTATTTAAAAAAAAAATCCCTGCTGTTTTGGAAACCTCGGATGGAAATGCTATTGATTTTTGTATGGCGTCGTTAGACGGAAAGTTTTTGATGGTGTCTTTCTAATTTATTCTTTACAACAACAAGCTTTTAAAAAATCCGATGAAATCGGATTATCAACGTGAGCGTCTTTTATCCTTAGTTTTTTCTTTCGACACCCCGCATAGAAATCCCGCATAGAAATCAACAAATCATGTTTCGCCATTTTTAGAGATAGAAGAAAATAAAATTGGTTTGAAGTAGAGAGTGTAAGCGATGCTCGTCAACTCTTCAGCTACAGCTGGTAACCTCGTGTTTAATAACAGCTTTAAAGATGGTAGAGGTTGCTTCATGACATTTAAGCCCGTATACCACGTGACAGCTGCTATAATAGCTTTCCTCGTGATGAGTCTAAACAGTTTTGTGTTGGCGTTATTCTTCAAGTACAAGTATTTACGAAAACCGTTTGCAAATTACATTCTCGTCAGCTTGGCTGTCAACGATATGCTGTCTGGCGCATCAATACTAATGCACATTCTTCCATATTATTATCTGAAATTCAATGATTGTAAGAGTTTATACGCCACGTTCAAGACTTCCTACTTTGTGGCTGGTGATATTGTAACGATATTTCTAGCGATCACCGCTGTATCGCATTTGGTATTGCTCTCAACTGAACGATGTATTTCGTTGTTTTACGCGTTACGTTATTCCATCTTAATCACGAAGTTACGAATTTTTATCGTAATAGCGATTGCATGGGTGCTTGGATTGTTGGTAACCATACTACAACTGGCGTGGGTACAACCTTATTTACAGAACCGTACAAGAGAGAATTACAAGCATCTGATTTTTTACGAAAAAATTCATATCAAAACAGTATTAATCTGCTTTGCTTTTATTCCGGCTTTTATTCTCACAATACAATATACGTGGCTATTTTCGTTGGTTCGGCGCCTCGTAAACACTTCCGTTGGCGTGAGTGTTTCGAAGAAGACTTTGCAAGAACGTAGAGCATTAATGATATATTGTGTAATGTTTGTATGTTTCCTGATCTTCTGCGTACCATATTTGGCGGTAAAACTTATTATTAGTTTCAACGAGAGTCTGTCTCGCTCTATATCGGGAGAAGTGTTGGAAGGTATATTTCTGCTCAGATTCATCATTTCTATAATCAACCCACTCGTATACGCATTGTACAAGAAAGATTTTCGTAGAGCTGCCAAATCCACTCGGCAGTACTGCTTGGGTAGAAAATCAAGTGCGGACAGTTTTTACACGAACTCCTTCATGGAAAGTAAGATTCACGATCAGACGAGATTGAGTCGGAGATTATCGATAGAATTTCGAGGAAGTCGACACTCCTCAACACTCAGCACACTGTTAGTGAGAAACGAAATAGCACGTGTGTAGCACGTGTGTAGCTGTTCGATGAAACCTGATGAAGTGTGGCAGGGACTTTAAATTTAGCCTCGTTTTCATTGTTTTCCTAATTTCAGCAGTTTAATAGTTAGTATCAGTCTCCAATTTCTGTTCCAACAAAATTCAAAAAGCAATATTTTGATAATGAAAGCGAGGCTGGATTTAATGACAAAGCCAAAAATATCACAGAGTAGAAACTGTGTTAAAAGTCCATTTTGTAATGTTGGTAAAAAATTATTACTTAATTTAATTAATTTTCCGAACCATCCCGCAACATCATTAATTCGGGTTTTCTCTTTGTGTGTGTATTTTCCGTAATATAACCAAAGGGGATTAGGATAATCAAAGGAGCCAAATTAGAAAACAAAGTGATCTAATATTTAAGGGGATATCATCTTCTTATACTAATACTAAATCTTGCTTTTTTCTTACCTAACTTTGAAAGAAAGAACTTTAGGAAAAATATCTCGGGAAGTTCGTCAATGGATGTTTATTTTTTACGTATTAGTATAGGGGGAACCTCCAATTAGGGGAATGTCTAGCTCCATCTTACGGGTTTTTATTACTTCGTGGAGTGTTGTGCTTAAGGAAGACATCATAAACCACCCCCGGAGGAGAACGCAATGCAATGTTTTTTGCGTTCGAAAGTTCATCAAATTTTCTCAACGTTCATTTCTTAACGAGAATGAAGACGCTGTGTGTAACATTTTTTGTCTTTGTTTTTAATATTTTTTTATTCAACGCTTTAAGTCCAGTAATAAAGAATAACAACATTGATTCTATCCGACGAGATAGTCGATGTAGACCTGTTATGTGTTCGTGTTATCAGTTCATCATTTTCTACCGATGTCTATTTTTTAATGTGTTTGAATGTACCTTTTTTGTATCAGTTAGTGTTGACTACTATGCCGAAATGTGTAGCTAGCAGTTTATTTGGTATTTCATGTAGTGTGTGGATTGTTATTATTAAGGTAAACGAAGGTAGCAAGATCATTATCATATTGTTTTGATAGTATTTGAATGATACCTTTTTTAGATTATAAAATTGAGTAGTATAAATGATTGTAATGCAAGAAGAGAGTGATTACATACATATTTACATTGTTTTTGTATCATGATGCACAAGTGGAGTTTTGGGTTTTGACATTTCCACATTTCATAGCAGAATAAATAATTGAAAGATAAAAACGTCTGAGAAGGTATTGTTTTGGTTAGCTTTTGTTAATAGGGAGATGTGAAGGTATTTCCTTATATTTCAGAAGTTTAATCGTGGTTAGATAAGAGTATACATTGTTAGGTATACTGTCTATTGTCTCTAAAAATAGCATTCTTAGGATTTATGGTGTCACACCAAGAATCAATTCGAGGCTAGAGATGCAATAATATTATGGCTGATCGTAAAAAAAGTAAACAAAACACAACAATCACGTGATTCATGTCGTAGCCCCTTTAAATGATCGATCCAAAATATTTATACAACAATTTTGTGTTAAATGATGTAATTCCAACATGGAACAATATTTGTAAATACACAGACTTATCATGGCAGTATTGCGTGCAAAAACAATTTATGGAGAAAAACTGTAAAATGTTTTTACACGCTACACTAGTATTTTATATATTTACGTAAACTCAACAAATTGTTAATGTCCTGATTAAAATCAACAAAATGATTAATCCTTTATAAAGTCAATCACAATAATTGATGAATGAACCTGTAGTTTACGACGGAATCTTTAGCTGTTAAGCGCGTCTATAACACTCTTAAAGATTAAAACACTCTATGACACTCTTAAAGATTAAAACAGAAAGACAAAATATTCAAATCCCACCTCGATCTTATGAAAGGAACTTTTTTAAATTGATGGCGTCATAAACTTTGGAAATTTTGTTTGTCGGGCTAGTATGTTTTCTACTGTCCCGATGATGAAAAAAAGTTGTCTCGAAACGTAGCCCACATAAGGTCCGTGACGTCATAAATTCCTCACTTATCATGCGTCATAAACTTTTTAGCTCAATTTCTACTTCCAATCTTAACCACCAACAAGTTAGTAAGCTCAAATTTATACTAATATTCATTACGCTAAATTGGTTGGTCGTTTCGCGCGAACATTTGCCTTAAACTATGGGGCTGATTACATGATCACTTTTCATCACAGTTAGCGGGCCAACTAACTTTGTCTAATTGATTCTCTTGTTTATACAAGTGCTATTATATGTATACTTTTCATCAGTTTATGGTGGAGAGTCTTCCCCTCACTAGTCTGAATCGTTCATCGATATAATCACCTCTTCCACTACACATTTATGTGATTTCTCCACCAAATGTATCCATGGTGATAGCCTCGAATTAAGTAGTTGTTTTGATTTAACAGAACTATAGATTTCATAATTTGAAAGCGCTCGTTCTTTTGGTGGAAAAAAGTCTTGAGTTTTGACCGTAAATGCAAACTGTTTCAACAAATTGTTGGATGGACACATTATATTGAATACATCGCTATTTCGTTTACCTTTTCTAACATCGACAATGCCATAATCTTTCCGTGGGAACAGAAGTGAGAAACACTCAACACAAAAATCAACAACGATTTTATACTTTTATATGAAAGAGCTTCCGCTGAAGTGACACTGCCATTTTTGGTGCTGGACCAAAAGTCAATTGGGAGCGAGGGATGAAAAAATATTACGGTCAACGGCAAACAATTTTAACAAACACAACAATCACGTGGTTCAGAATTCTCACTGCTGGAAACTGAGCTTTAAAGTTTTTGTCAGAACACAATCATGACGTCACAGAGTTCAAGAAGAAAATGGTGGACACACAATCTGTAAACAACACAGGCTGTTTACTGTTTTGTACATTATATATATATTGAAAAATACCTATTCTTGTGAAAACAACGAAGAAACTGGTGGCCAATGAAACGGTAAAAAACATTTCCCTGGGATGCTAATAAATAGATTCAATAATTTGAAAAAACATAACGTCATTACTATTCATTATGAAAACGAGGCGAAGGACGCCACAACAACAAATACACGACACAAGTTCTTCCATAAATAAGCTACACATCTTATACAATAAAATATCGGTGCCGGTGTTTTTACAGTGGCTTCCTATTTCTTTTTATCTTTCTCCACAACTGGTCTTCGAATTTTATTTACGAAGGCGTCTATAACACCAGAAAACAAAAGTGTTCCAGTGAAAACAAGCGAAGCACCAAACCAATGATACTTTGTAAATGAATTTTTGAAATAAAAAATCGATATTATCAAGCTAAAAAATTTACGCAATGTTAAAATAACTGTAACAGCTAATGCGGAAATCTCCGTGGCCAAGGTGTAAACGCTTCGTGTGCAAATAAGCCTGAAAAATTGTGGTTAAGAAAGACAAGAGTGATTTTATGATAATAAAAACTTTGCATATCACCAAACCTGAAAATGTTCCCTTGAGTACGTGTTACAGCGACCTCTGATATTTTAATATGGATTAACTGGGTGGACTGACTTCATTATCACCATATTTTTTTTTATGAAATTCTCTTAGGCGAGAATTAGTATATTATGTCAAATAATTTATGTGTAATGTATAAATAATTTTAAACCAGTCAGTGAAACTTCTGAATTTAATTTGCTAATATTCCCGAATTATGCATGTGAACTCTTTTATTACAATAATCCTTTCCCGAATTCATGTTTATATGTCGCTTCCCGGACTCAGTTGTCCACACGGGCCTCGTTTTGATACTTTACATTGATACAATTCTTGCAGAGCTATTTAATTCTAATCTAATTACTTCTTATTTTCTTTCATTCATTTTTGTTTCATTCTCAACAGGACCAATATTTATATCAGTTTTATTACTTAAATAGTAATTCTGTAAAAATATTATATAAATAAATAAATAAATAAATAATAATAATAATAATAAGAGTTTCAAGGCCCTGGGCATCCATCCTTGACGGTTGGTTCTTTTGTCCGCCGACTTGCAACTGGGAAGTTGAGCTACCACCAGAGATACGTATATAGCATTACCCAAACATGCCAGTGTGCAGTCTGATATCTAGGATAGTTCATACAATTCCTCTTACCTACCACCCCATTCCCCTCCCCCTTTTCTCCCTGAACTATCACTCAATCAGTCACCAGTCGAAAAGAAAGGATACTGAGTTGGCACGTTGATCCCAAGATATAACCACGCTGTTGGAACTGATATCGATAAATAGGGTATGGTGTACAGCTCTAGCAAAGGATAAGTAAGAACAAACGATATTAAGTAAGCACTCATCTCCCTAATGAGCGGTTTTTCTCTCTCATTTTTGTTTTACTTTTCGTTGACACTCTTCATCAAGAAGCTTTCAGCTTTAACAGTTAAATAGGACGATTGGTTGATATAGTTGAGACTAAGAGATCTTCTTCAGATAATATGTTCGAGCAGACTGTGAAAAGAATGTGATTTATATCAGTACAACTTACCAGATGTCATAAACGTTTTCATTTGTTCGATGATGTTTGGTGCAAACATAAGAAAACCAGGAAGTGCAAGCACGTGCTTAAAACAAAATAAAAATGTAAAGATAACACAAACAAATAAATAAACAAACAAACAAACAAACAAACTGAAAATATCCATCATGATAAAATAAACAAAAAAGAAAGTCCTAAGGTTCCAAACTTTTCAATCGACAAAAAAGTGAGTGAATGAGTGTCAACAGTGTAAGATTACTTAAATTTAGTTATCAAGTGACAACAAGCGAAACATATGAACATGCAGTCAGTTCCAAATGCTCATAAATAGTTATCTATACTCGTTTCCGAGTTATTACCTGGAGGGTACTACGAAAGGCGGTTTGGTAAGGTCTGGTAAGCTCGACATCTGGGTTTATGTTTCAGTACAGATACACAAAATAGTCAGTAACCCGTTATTACCAAATCGGAATATTTTGTTGTAGCAACTGCAGTGAAATTTAAAAATGGTTGACATTCCGTACTGAACCAGCCTCATTTTTTAGTCAAGGAGATTTAGTTTATTATTATTGAAAATCTTGGTTTTACTGCAGTTGTTTCGTCCAAAAAATTCTGATCGTGGCAGAAGTTCGGAAAAGAGAATATGGTTAGAATCTACATACCGAATAAAATAACAGTTCTTCAGGATGTCTACCAAACTCCAACGAAATGGATTCCTGGACAGAAAAAAATACGATATACTATACGATACAATACCATACTACGCGATATCGATACGATATAAAATACAAATACCGATAATGGCGAACACAGAGAAACATTTAATTAACATACAGTTAACGTCTCGTTTTTCAGACCAAGTTTGTGGTGTAAACCTTGTAAAATTTGTTTGGGTCATCGAGGTCAGACTATGCCTCGTCCTTTTTAAAAACTTTTATAAAAATTTAGCTGGTCTGAAAAAGCTGATAAAAACTCTTCGCCTTTTTATGTAAAACCTTGTGAATAAGGAAAACACGAGGTAGTTATATGTATTGGCGTGAATTGGTGATATCACTGGTCAACTAGTCATGATCTTCCATAGAAAGTTTCAAGGAAAGAATAGTAGAATGAATGTGAACATATATATAAAAAGAACATCAGAATTATCAGATAGTTTAAATAATAATAAACGAGAGATTGGAATTGGAACATCCAAGGTAATTGTAAAAAAAGACGTCGGTCGTAAAAGAAATTGTAACCCGGATCATTGAGGCATTAGGGTTCACAAAATGCTTCCTATAGGTTTGTTAAACAAGTTGCGATCATCACTAGTTTGAGGTCAAATCTTTGTTATTTCTGTCTGGGTTAACAAGAACATTGTAGGGTAATGCCTTGTTCTTTCAAACAAAAATAAGAGACTTAACTTAAAGATTTTATGATCCCATCTTGTTACACAAACACACTCCTTGAGACTGAAATTGACAGTCAATTATGCATATCATGAAAGTTATAACATCAAGTCAACTTGTAAACAACATCCGTTACCTGGGCAACACCTAGTGACGCTCCTAGGAATAACGATGATACCAGCAAAAATATACCTAAATAAGATAGAGGGATTAATTGATAGTCATAACACATTTATACCTCTGGTGTTTTTTTTCTATGAATACCATTCACATTTGTGCAGGAAATTTAGACCAATTAAAAAGATGTGAAAAGGTGCATTTCGATAGAAGGGTCTCTCGAAACGTAGCCCTACGTAAATCATCAGGTCCATGGCATGATAAACCCTTGTTTACATTAGATTCATTCTACACAATGCTTAATGCTTCACATATTTCTTCCTTTACTGTGCCAAAGAAATACACGTCTGCAAAATAGTGCTGACGTGTAAGGGGAATTTTTCAAAACACGTCGGCAATCACTTTCGGCATATGCGGAGTGCCGATGTGAATTAGAAGGGCTGCAATGCACCAAAAACCATTATGGATGGTTCAGAGAACGTTTCAATCATAAATTGGTAGAAAATGTTTACGAGATATATACATTTGAAGTGTAAAATGTGTACAAATAAATACTAAATGGTTGCAAACAACACCAATTAAACATACCAAAGAACCATATCATTTGATCTTCGGTAGACTTTTGAGAATCGTCGAAACTCTAAAATAAAAAACAAAACATGGATGATGTTAACAATGGATGAATGATGTCCATGTTGGCTTGATGTTCCAACAAATCCATATTCTCATAACTCTAATTGGATACGCTTAATCCTAACTCAAACCCTAAACTCAACCATAAACACAACCCTAACATGTTGTTGTTATATATGTTTCATGAAAAAAAAAAAAAGCAAACTTACTGGTTTATGTTGAGTGGATGCTAACATGCAAGTTGAGATACCAATGGTTATGAACATTACAGCTAGATACTTCGTCAGTGTGTAGCTTAAACAAACAAACAAAGGTAGCTGGTTTATCATATACTCCATAAGTGTTCAAACAACTCATGGAAGAAGTTATAGTTATTTTAACATGGTAAAAATTGTATATAGGTATTTCAAATTTTGTATTTTAGGTCTTGAATTTGTATCGAAATTGAGAAGGATATTTTGGAATATATTTTAACTCTTGAATTATTAAAAGGAAGAGACTTAAATGGCACCAACCAGCTTCTGTAAATAAATTAATACTACAACATTTATATACAATTACTTTTTCATCAAACATCAAAAGTTAACTTTCTCCCACAACTTTGTTTATAACTTCAGCTTCATCATCTATAAATCATATACCTTCTTTTCAAGAACAGAACGCCAAGGCATAAACTTGCTAAGACACCCCCCTGGAAAGAAGAAAGGATATAGTTTATAGAACTAAGAATTCATAAATTTTATAATTGAATATGACTGAGGAGAGGTGTCCTATTATTTTTTAAAATAGATGTACATGGCTTCAGGAGAACTTTTGCGTAATCACCTAAAACTTCAACTTTACAAATCAAGTCACAAGCAACGTTTCTAGATCTATGTTGAAAATTGTGGAGGAGGACAATAACATGTTTTTCTGTATTATCAATAGGCACGTTTTTCTTTAAAAATACCTCGAAATCACCCACCGGTCCAAATTTTTGGTAAAGATATACTTCATAATGATCTAAATAAGCTCACCGACTTAAACACCATTTGTAATGGCATTGATATGTTGCAACCTAGTGCCAAGTTCCCACTGACAGTACTCGCATAAAACAAGAAAACAGCTAACAGATACTTCCTATGGAAGAGAGTATCAGACATTTATTCATGACGATTAAACAATAAAACAGTTGAAAGTTTTGGGACATACTGATAGATATATTTAGGTGACATAAAATATTTTCTCTAGCAAATGCTGCCCCTCTATTAAATGCCCTCCCACTCTTCCAATAAACGCCACACATATGGACAGATTAGATGAAATAAAGGCCTCTCTCTAATAAACGCCTCCCCTTTATAAGAACAAGCCTAAGTAAGTATTTAGGTTACAAAATATATCAGCCGGCGGTGATGTGGACCTACAACTAAAAATTTGTTATACAAAACAAAATTCGTTAAGTTAGAAGCCACTATCTTTACACTCGCAACTTAAAAAAGAATGGATTGTTCACTGATAAAAGATGCAGTGAGAGTAAAGATGAGGAAGTGAATGTTATAATTATTGTGTGTATATGCATAAGGATGTTATTGAAAAAAAAGTATTTCATTGAATAAGGCTGAAAGGGCAGATGTAGTTGAGACAAAGGATTGTTGGATGAATTGATGAACCATATTGAGTCGGTTTAAAGATAAAGCCTCTTGTTTATTAGAATATATACAGTACAGCCCGAAAGAAATTTTACACATTTGCGAATGAATAAATTTTAACATGAAAACACAAAAGATTTTTGTGTACAGTTTTTAGAAACGCAATTGAACTGAACATGAAAATGCATGTTATATAAACAAAAGACTGTTAAGTTTCTATCAGGCTAAATCAATCCCAGCCTTAAAACATAACTTAAAGACTTTTAAATGCCACCCTCCAGTTGAAAACCCATTAAAAATACTGCAGGATATAATCGAGGAAGTTTGGTAACTGAAAACAGACACAAGTTTAAAATGCTAAGGAAGAGGATTGGAGCACCTGCACCCAAAATGCTTGGGTATGTTTTTTGTAATTTAACGAAGAAAAACATCATGAATGTTCAAATGACATTATACTGTTAACAAAACCAGTTCTCAAATTGATAACCTACCTGACAGGTACAACAGGTTTCACAGAACCAAATTTAGACGTAGTTATGTAACCATAACATGAAATAAACAGGAATTGTGCAAATGTTATTAGATCGCCACATCTTGGTGAAAATCTATAAATAGAATATTTCATATTTTATCAGCATTTTCAAAAATAAACTCATCAGGCAATTGTGATGTTGTTCAAAAGACTATTTTAGTGTGTTCATCATTATCACTAAATATAATTTTAGATTTCAACATTCATACTTACTTTACAAGATGTTCGAGAAAAACCACATTGGCAGAACAGCTTGCAAATGTAAAAAAAATGGCTGTAGCAACTCGAAACGATACCATTGGATTTCTTAATCTTAAAGAATAAACAGATTTTACATATTTATAGGTTTCTTTTTTTTAATAACATTCCTTCATCACTTTTTTGTGAACTTCAATCTATAGCCACAAAGATTGATCCTGCAAACGTAATTTCATCTTGAACATTAGGAAATTGTCTTATTCACTTCCACTTATGGATTGTGTTTGCTGTTAAATTTTGTAAATGATTAATTAGTGACTGAGGCTGGATTAAGACTTAATCTTCATGATTCGGTTAAAAAGGAGGTCACCCTGGCTGAGGAAAGCACATTGCATCAAGTATAATACAAATTTCTTATGTAAGCCAAAATTATAACAATACATGATAACGTTAGGAATGTTCTGTTTCTGTAAAATGACATTTAACACATGTATAAAATACTGTTTGTCCCTCATCAGCAGATCTTGTTTGTCGAGTTGTGTATGTCATTTTGCCATGATCGCATTTCGAACATCTTCTTCTCACAATAGGACCATGATCTTCCACACCTGTCAATGTTTTTATCCTTATAAGCTCTTCTTTTGTTTTGATTTTGTCTTGATTATAATGTTTATGTGAGTAAATTTCAATGCCTTCTAAACTCGAAATATTTACGGCAGAACCACAAACTTTACAGTGAATATAATCGGATTGATCAGGTAGAGGTAAGATGGCACCACAAGTTGTACAAAAATTGAGATCGCAATCGAATGCTATAGTTTCTTTAGAATTCATCATTTATTTACTGTGTTTAAAATGAATGACAAAAAATTAAGATTAAAATTTTTGAATGAAAATTACTAGCATGTTTCATCTTCCTACACACCATTCAAGTATTGGCAGGGTAAGTAAAATTCCTGTTTCAAATTCACTTATTCATTAGCTTTAATGGAGAAGACAGTCTTTATTCCAAATTATTCCAAAGTTCAAGAAGTTTCATCTACAAGTGCTTGTTGAAAGCCAACCTGCACATCCTAGCTACTCCATTCTTGGTCCTTAATCGTTGGACACAAACAATGCAGTACTTATTAGTCCACAGAACACGAATCAAGATCTACATCACTGCATAATATAAAGGTCACTAATTCTTACACATGCTGCTGTTGAAGAGTAATGACTTGTTATATTATTTTAATAATTGTTTCAATGATTTGTTTTTCTTGGTGAAAAATTAAAGGCCTGGATACATCATTGGAAGAGTTGTTTTAGAAAACCTGGGTAAATGAAGATAAATAAAAACGACAACTCATTCATAAGTAAAACAATGCACAATATGCAACAGATTTTAAGCACTTAAGCCTGATTTCCCATAAAACAAAATTATCGCAGAACAGTTCCACAACTCTTGTTGTTCAACAGTTGCGTGACATTGTTTAGTTACAGTTCAGTCCCATGTAAAAACGATTATCTTCTCCTGTGCGCAAAGAACGAATCAGAACGTAATGAATCATTATATATTTAAGGTAGTTTCATCTATGCTTGACATGCTTCTATTCTCAACAATAATTAATAATTGGGGAAAATTCAAGATAACCAGCTGATTATCAGAGTTTGTTTGCATCGTGATGTAATAGTTATGAATATGTTGAGTACTTCAAGGGTAATTAGCGGTAAAGAAAAGAAATATCATCTCTAGTGTTTCCTTTGGGACAATTACAGCACATGGTTTTTCAGTATCTACTTTGTTATTCCACTGTTCCGTGTTTTATCTCTAAATTGTTTTGAAAATTGTTTTGTCGAGAAAAGAATATATGGTTGAACACAGACATATCATCCCATTCCTTTTCTCCCCGTTTATCTAATCTTCAAAGGAAAGAAATGTCTTTATATTTTTATTACTAATGTCATTTTGATATTGTATTTCATTTCTTACATCCTTTTGAACGTAAATTAAGTTTCCTTTTTCATTTATTGGATTCTAAAGTTGTTTTGTCGAGCATAGATGAAACTTACCTTATATATATACACCACACACAAGGACATTTTTTTGCCATTAGTAACAATAAGGCTATTAGTTTGTAAGAAAGAATTTAAATCAGGAGAATTTTTCTAAGGGATCTTAACTAAAATCTGATGTGGTGTAAAAAGGTAGTCTAAAAAACCAAAATGTAAACATATAGCGGTAGCTAGGCTAGCATAGTAGCTTGCAGATTTATCTGAAGAAAAACGTGCAATTTCATGAAACCTCCACTTTTTCCCTCACCCTAAATCCGCCTCTGGACTAAACCATCATAGCAAGACTAAACTAAAAAGACGATTCTGACGACCCTTCTTCTGTAAAAGCAGATGTGACGACACGTGCGACACATTATGAAGCCTTGTGAAGGACGTCCGATTCTGTTCCGCACAAAATTGGGCATTTGCGCTATGTTCGGCACTACTCCATAATGTTGTCAACAAAAATGGACGATTAGGGCGCGGTAAATAAAAAAAACCACTTTTAACCGAACGAAAAGCCCAAAAGGATTTTGCATATAATTTTAAACAACGCAAGGTGAGTAGTGAAGTGTGAAGTGAATCTCTCAAAATTCCCTAAAAGTCTGCCTTTTTCCGTTCACCTTTGATGCCCAGCTTTCTCTCTCACACCCCACATTTTATTCACGGAGCAACAAAGTTACATGCAATATCTGTTGATATCATTGAGACTTTTGTGATACGGAAAGTCATGATTATGGTCTAACTGAATTCATTCTCATATTTCTGTTTCATATAGAACACTTTGGTAAGATGACTTTGTAATATGACTTTGTAGGAGGTTGAAAGGAAGAAGAAACCTTCGTGGAAGAAAGTTTTTTTGCGAATGGAAAAAATCGCGAAATTTAGGGGATAAACTTTTGCGAATGACCGCTTTTGATTTTTTTTTTGGCTAGGACAACCTCAAACCCAGGGTTTCTTGCCTTTTCTATTTACGGAATGCAGCCCGTATATAAAGAGTTCGTAGTTGATTACGTCACGTTCGCTCTGTGCGAGTCTTGCCTCGTTTTGATTCAGAATAACGACCTTTCATAAAAAACACGTAAAGTCATGGTGGCCGCAGAATTTGATCATCTTGCTGTAATATTTCATGTAAAAAAACGTAATAGAGCATTCTCAAATCTCTGTTTAAACACCGTTTATTACCTAGTTAAACATGTTCCGCCTCGTTTTGATGCAATTCGTTGTTTTACTGATCTTATAACTTATTGACTTAGTAATAGTCTCTTTTTTTCAAATTCCCCCGTTGCGCAGTTAAAAGCAATTTTGATGTTGAAAACGAGGCGGGACATGGTAACCAGGCCATAAATATACGGTGTTTAAACAGAAATTCGGGAAAGGTCTATCGGGACTTACGCAACTGTGACGGCTACTAGGACGGTGACGTGTTATAGTAAGATTTTCTTTCTAAATAAAATCCACAAGGAAAAACGAACCATCGTTTCACTAATTCAGGTCCCTAATAATTGAGTAAAAACGGGAGAAAAGTTCTACAGAGCGTACTTGACGTAATTTATGAATCTGAAAACCAAATACCGTCAATAGAAGATGGTTCTTGATTAACATGAAACATGTGGAGCGATGTATACGATTATCGTAAATCTTCTTCAATTGTTAGTAAAACAGCGTAACAACGACGTACAAATAACACACGTACGTACAAAACGTACAAACGAAACAACGAACGCATCAAAGTATCGACAAATATCGAAGTATCGACAAATATCGAAGTTACGATTTATACCCAAATATAGTTATCCGCTGCTTAACTCGAACCTCCAAGGGAAATTTGTTCGAATTAACGAAAGTTCATCTAATCCGGAGTAATAGATAACTTAAAAATTATAGATTTAAAGATGACAGTTCCATGACGGTAGTTTTTTTTCTTCCTAAAAGCGGATCCCTCTTCAGCTTATGCCAAGATCCTTTCTATTGAGATTTCTGTATCTGCTACTGTTGAATGTGGGTTTATCTCGAAAGAAAAAACAAATGTTCCAGTATTTTAGATCGGTATTATAGCTTGATATATTTTTGAAAGCTATCAAGATAATTAGCTACAGAGAAAAAAAATCAACCACTATCTGACAATAAATCATTTTTCGTAAAGTAAATTAAACCCCAAGCCACAAATAAAAATAAAAATTTAAATTTTAGATGGTGACGTGTCACCAATTTGTTCTTCCTCGTCAGCTAATCCTCGAATCTCATTTATCCTGACTTTTATGAAGGGGTCTATAACACCAGAAAACAAAAGTGTTCCAGTGAAAACAAGCGAAGCACCAAACCAATGATACTTTGTAAATGAATTTCTGAAATAAAAGATCGATACTACCAAGCTAAAAAATTTGCGCAATGTTAAAATGACTGTAAGTGATAACGCGGAAATCTCCGTGGCCAAGGTGTAAACGCTCCGTACACAAAGAAGTCTATAGAATTGTAGTTAAGGAAGACAGTGGTTTGTTTGAGCTCTGAGTTAGTGGACTATTAGGACTATTGCTAATTGTCAAATTTGTTAAAAATTTGTTTGTACAAATTTTCCTGTCTTCCCTCCGGAATCAAACCTGCCAATCCAACAATATTGCTTTCACTTGAACGACGTGCCTTTCAATATGTGTAAAGAAAAGATACTGTGTTAGCACATTGATCCCCAGATATAACCAAGCTGTTGGTAATGATATTCGTAAATAGGGTATGATGTACAACTCTAACAAAATATAGATAAATACGAATAAAAAGCTGCTACGAACGTCAGCGATTGCATTTATCAACAAACTTACTAAAGAAAAGCGGGATATAAAATAACCTGTAAAGCGGGATTTCCACTTCACTTTTTTAATTCGCGTATCAGTACAAAGTACGGCACGATACTTTCGATGCAATACGCGTATTAACGCGCATTCAATTGTGTTCGTATTTTTTACAGAATATTGCAAAGCTGCAGATGTTGCAAAATTTTAGTAGTTTGGTTGGTTCCTTTTTTTAGTGATATGCGTATTGCAAAAAGAAGTTGAATCCAATTCAACTTTATTTTTTGATACGCGAAGAGAATTATTGATACCCGTATTTTCAAATTACAATCAATGCGCATGCTCAATGATACGGTACGTGCTGATACGCCTATTATTTTTTGAAGTGGAAATCCCGCTTTACAGGTTATTTTATAAACGCCAGTAAACAATCATCGAGGCTTATGGGGCTTACTTTTGCCATTTTGAGCCGACTTTGGTGCTTAAGTGGCGCTTATATGATATATCGAGAAATTGGAGTTATATCCTAAAAATTTCCAAAACCACCAACTGCCTACCTATACTTAAGTAAGAGGGACTACCTGTCTCTTGAGGTAGAGAAAGTGTAAGAGACATAAAAAATGTCTTTTCTTCGTTATGATTTTGAGCCTAGGGTGCTTATAAAATTGATGTGAACTTGACGTGAATTTCGTTCACATGTTTGTTGAGACAGAGAGAACTTGATGTGAAGGATGGGAAAAAAAAACTGTTCGAGCAGACTGTAAAAAGAATGTGAATTACGTTGGTACAACTTACCAGATGTCAAAAACTTTTTCAATTGTTCGATGATGTTTGGTGCAAACATAAGAAAACCAGGAAGAGCAAGCAAGTGCTTAAAATAAAATAAAAATGTAACAAACAAACAAACAAACAAACAAACAAACAAACAAACAAACAAACAAACAAACAAACAAATAAACAAACAAACAAAAACAAAAAAAATATATTCCTCATAATAGAAAATAAACAAATAAAAAGATACAGAGACATTGTTTGTTTTATATCGAATGGCAAAACGTTTAAAAGTCTCCAACTGACTGACCAATCAACTGATAGACAAATTAAAGGACCGCATGGACTGATCTGTAAACATATTATTTCTTAGTTCTACATATTTTTTCTCAGGAAAATTTGTTCTACATACCGAATAAAATAGAAGTTCTTTAGGATGTTTACCAAACTCCAACGAAATGGATTCCTGGACAGAAATAAAAGAATACTATACGATATACGATACTATACGATACGACACCATACTATGCGATATCAATAAGATACAAAATACAAAAATACGATTCAATCGATAAAGGCAAACACAGGGAAACATTTAATTAACATACAGTTGATGTCCCATAAAACGCTTAATTATCAGTTAAGGGTTAGTCTCGTTCTAAACAAACTCTTATTTAGATTTTTCGTATTCTGTGTCACTGGTATTAATAACATCATTTCGCAGTCGAGTATATCGGAAAACCACTGGTGACGAAGTGTATATGATTGTTTATTCATGGCATAAAAGCGCTCCGTGAGAGGCAGATGAATGGTATGGAATAAAAGTATTTCTAACACATCGTTACCTGAGCAACACCTAGACCCGCTGCTAAGAATAATGATGATATCAGCAAAAATATACCTAAATAACATGAAACACAGTTGCATAAGTGTTTAGTGTTGCAAGTGGCAACAACGATTTGAATCATAGTCTGGTTATCTTTAGGAGTTCAGGATTTCGATATACACTTTTTTTATTTATAAGAATACACTTTATAAGAACATTGAAACTCAGATTGTACCAAAAATACCAACAAAATCTCCGTACTAAAGAGGTTGAAAAATATGAAAGTTCATTAACAGTTTTCTTTTCTTTCTAAACTTCAAATACTACGCGGGAAATTCCTTGCCTATAAAATCGAACTCTTTGTTTGCATACCTTTTAAGTTAATAACAAAAGATTAATGACTGCTTTATATTGAGGTGTAAAATAGCAATAAAATGTGCAGGTTAGATCTTGTTGCAAATTGCAAGATAGAACCTTCCTATGTTGCGAATTGCACGATAGAACGTTTTTACGTTGCAATTAGCACGGTAGAGAGTTTGCTGTTTCGTCTTTTTGCGTTTAATGCTATGTTGCTAATTTTGATAATTTATGATGGCAGATACAAACCACCGTAAGAACAAGAATAAGAAAATTTGAATTGGCACCAAAAACTTAGATATTTAAAGAAAAGTTCAGGGCGGGTTGATTACTTATTGTAATGCAACATTATTACGCCAATAAACGATTATTGCGCCACTCAAAGATGCGCCACTCAAAAGATTACTGTGAGAAGGAAGTATAATCATCTTATACCAAACAACCATATCATTTGATCTTTAGCAGATTTCTGAGAATCATCAAAACTCTAAAAGAAATAGAACAAATTCTAATATTTGCAGTGTCTCCCTTGAAGTGGATTCTTGACGAAATTGTATCTGCACATGTGGAGACATAAAAGGTACGGAAAAAAATGTTGATAAATTATGTATCAATAACATCATAGTATTTAGAAAATGCCCTGGTCTGGACGCTCATTTTGTGCACTCACTTTGATCACATGACTTATTACAACCAATGAAAAGTAATTATCTATTATCATGTGATCAAAGTGACCAGACCAGGGAATTTTTGAATGACTATGATAACAGCAATAAAGCAAAATGGAATTGTAAAAGCACAAAAATAAAACGATAGTAAACACATTTTTTTCTACATGGCAAAAACATTTACCTATCAACATTGAAAAATACATCAAGCAAAAATCTTCGTCAGTTCTTCAAACAGCAGTTATCGAGGAAAATATACAGACTTTTGAAAACTATATACAGTCAATTCTCGCTATCTCGAACATGCACCAACTCGAACATCTGTTATCTCGAACAAAATCTTGGTCCTTTGAGCGTTTCGTTGTCTTAAAAAACCCTCCCGCTATCTGGAACGTTTTATTCGTCCCTTTGAGAGTAAGCGTGAGTTGGCTGTACATCACTATCTATAGCAATATCAAGTTACCTCATTCTGTTTTCTAGATGCCAAAATACATGTCGAAATGCCGATCGTAATCATTACTACCGCTACATACTTTGTGACTGTGTAGCTAGATGGACAGAAATAGTACATCTCACACATATGCATACAAATACATACACGTTTTTTATATGAGAACAAAGGATATCAGAACATAAAGCTTCGAAGATCTAAAAATTATGCATCGCATCGCATACGCCCCAACCTACTCTCTGTACGCGCTTCTGAGTAGATCAACCCTTTTGGCATATGTATATATATATATATATATGCCATAAAAAAAGCAACTTGTATATATCTTCTCTGCATCTTACCTCCTTTTTAAGACCAGAACACCAAGACATAAACTTGCTAACACAGACCCCTGAAAATAAAGAAGAAGAATAAGGAAGTTACACTCACTACGACCTGTGCATGTTGATTGGTAACGAGGTTTGTCCTGTTAAAATCGCCGAATTAAATAGAAATAAATGCGGGAGATAGTAGCGGGTTCTAATACGTTAACTAGGACGAGAAAGCACTTATATTAAAGGAAGAAACCTTTGCCCTGATCTGCAAAAATAAATTCCACAATATTCGATGAAAATCGTTAATCCACCAAAATAATCATTTTTTGCGTTTCCTAAGGTATTCTATGGTCACATGCCCATCTATGGTCACACGCGGAAGACTGTTGTCCATCTGTATACCTAATATTTATGCTGATGTCGTATATCCAAACAACATGTAAATGGGGAGTTGAAGAAAGTAAGACTGGGACGAGCACGACACGTGAATGAAACAAGAGACTTAGACTTTTTGAAAATTTTCAATAAATCACTGATAGGAACACCACAATTCAAATTCGATTTTTGAATACTAGATAGAGTAAACCTTTGATTTGAAGAATTTTAAATTCGAGATAGCGATCACAGTATTTACGTTTGATGCTATAAATATTCTGAATCTGGTTCCACAAATATCCAGCAACAGTTAAATCATCCGAAACATTACATGTTTCCAAAATTATGCGACATACTGTTGATGGACTCATTCTAAAACTCAAGGCAATGGTAGTATGTGCATCGCCAGTGACGAGATGTCGAAGTGCAACAGTCAGTCGTTCCTCTGGCCTAATAGGTTCTCTGTTCCAATTGTTTGCTAGGTTTGGTGGAACTGTTGACAACAGCTTTCCAAACACCTTTGGTAACATTCTGAAGTATCTGAAAAATAACTGGTCTACGATTTCTAGTTGTTTTACTAGCAAGTTGAATTCCCCTTTGGCTTTCCGTTCACGTAATATTGGTCTCACCCAATATTTTCATCTTTTACTTATATGCCTCATTGCAATAAGTAATAAAAGTTTTTGAGAAACCGTTTTTGTTTACATTTTTTCCGTTCGCTTTACCAGCTTCAGCTGAATGGAGACAACGATTGGATCACCCGATCGCCAGCGACTGATCGCTTGAATTCACTTTAATGGAGGACCGGTTAAACTTTATTTCTACATTATTTGGGTTTTAAAGGAATTTGATAAGATTTCAGTTTTATATTCACTACATGTAAATGAAATTCTTCAAAATCATTCAAACTGCACTGAATGTTATTGTGGTTCATCTATTAAAATTAGAATTCTTTTCACACGTTGTCGTCTTCGTGGCCGTCTAAGTTCCGTATTCTGGGTGATTTTCAGATGCATGACTTCATAATGATGGCGAAAAGTTAAATCAGATAAAGAAAATTCGAACTGGCAACTACCAAGAATCAACTCGATATTCGAAGTAAATAGGCACATCCACGAAAAATGGACCCTATCTATTTTAGAACTTTGACCTAAAAAAGCATCAAAAATGCCCCTTTTGGTATGAAATTTGATCTGTAGGCAAAGAAAGGCTTTTTGTTGTCAACTTTAACATTCGTTTTAATTATTTGATCCCAAAAATACCCTTTTTGGACACAATAAGTCCAAAAATGTAAAATGCTCTGTTTGCGATGAAAGTCGGCGAGTAAAGTAATTCAAGTATGCCGATGTCAAATTTAAGGCTCGTTTAACGGACCAGGGTCAGGTTTTTCCAAAGACCGATATATCGGGTAGGCGAGATAATTCCGCTAGCCGATAAATCGTCTTTATTTCATTTCTATCAAGATATCACTTAACTGTTTATATGACAGACGAGTTACATCGCTTTCCCGCTCTCATACAAACAGTATCCTAAAACGCTATGAAACCATTCCGCCTCGGAACCGATATATATCTATCTTAGAGAGCTTCTAAAAATAGTGCCTAATTTGGAGTGATTTTGAAATATCTGGTACGACCAATTGACAAAATGAACGGCTGCAGGTGTCTGTATAGTCACTAAAAGTTTGGGGAAAAAATTCCTGCATTTTTTTTGGGGAAAAAATCATTAAAGAGAAGGTTAAATGAATATCTGAAAATATTTGAAAAAATAAATTGATAAAAACTCACCGACTTAAACACCATTTGTAATGGCATTGATATGTTGCAACCTAGTGACAAGTTCCCACTGATAGTACTCGAATAAAACAAGGCAACAGCTATCAGATATTTCCTATGGAATAGAATACCAAACATTCTTGACGAGTCACCAATATGACGTCATGAATCGGTGACCAACCTGAAATACTTGATAGACATTGTCAGCGTAAGTTCAAAATAATCTGTTTGTGTTAGATCATAATTTGTTTGTGTTAGATCATAATTTGTTTAGGCTAATTGCTTATTGTTTATTTTTAAAGAATTCTCAGTATGGAATACCTACTAAAGGTAAAAGGGGTGCAAAATTTATTAGTGAATTTTTCAATAAATTTCGCGGATTTAATTTGTGCATTTCCTGGTGTTTTTTTTAATTCTAAGGCCTTGAATATTGGTAAGGTCTGTCTCAACCTAAGAAAACCCCGTCATTTTTAGAAACATCTCTGTTTTTAGTCGTTTTTACATGAGTCTTTTTGAGCCTTATAACTTTAAAACTTCGATAAATATAAACATAATTTTATTTTTCGTAATCAGGAAAGATTGAAGTTTTAGTATACTTTTTTTTTCAATAAGCAACTGGACTCTTGCCCCACCCAGTGGGCAAAATCGTCAAAAAGTCTATGCGGAGGAGTGTTTTCTATAGGAATGGCAAGCAATATCGCCTGCTGTTTCAATAAAAAAACTCTCCTCCACAGAGTATTTTGAAGATTCAACCCTCAAAGTTGCTTAAAAGTAGCTTAACATTTTTTTGTTCTAACTAGCAACCACCTTTAACATGTAAAACAAGCAAAGATAATTTCTTAACAACAAGACACTTGGTGATGTTTCCGTACACAAGTGCGCCCGCAGCCTTAGTTTCTTCACTTCTTAGTTGGTTACAGATATTCAATTGCGCCCTAGAGTTGCTTTAAGGTTGAGTTGAGTTCAGCCCTAGTTGCGCCCTAGTTGCTCATTGAACAGTTGCTTCTAGTGTATACCAAAAATGAGCTAAGGAGGTTACGTAAATGAAAAGCTCATTTTTCCCGTTTAATTTTTTTTTTTCTCTTCAACATTTTTCCTTCAATTTGAAGAAAGCATGTTATTCCACCCTAAAATATATTTCGAACAAGTGCACAAACATTTGAGACAGACTTTTGGATATATCTTAAGATTTTCGAGAGTGAAAATACTTAGATACCTCTTAAGACCTGTGTAAAATCGGGTCTATATCGAGTGATAAAAGTGAGGCAAGGGGAATTCGTGTTTAACCAAGTGCACCCGATTTTATTAGTGCGAATTGCGAACTTTTGGGCGTTTCTGTTTAAGTTCGGCACCATTTTATACTCCCAATTTTTTAATTCCTTAAACAGTTGCCATTGGGCGTTTATTGGCGTTTATTAGCGTTCGTCGCTTGCGTCCATGTTTATGCGCAAGTGGGAAAGTAAATCTTTTTGTTTAAACACTTAATATAAGCTTATAAACGTGAATTTTTGCTAATAAACGCTAGCATTTAATATCAAATTGTTTTGATATTAAATGCTGAATAAAACCGACATCAAAGCGTGATAAGATTTCTGATGTATCGACCGTAAGCAATACGTCTGGAATATAAAAATAAAATAAAAATAAAATAAAAATAAAATAAAATAAAATAAAATAAAAGAATCAATGAAGGATGAAGATTCAAATTAGGATTTTCCGGTTGTTCTGATCTATTGCGTTTTATAAGAAAAAAACAGTGTTTTGAGTGATAAACATGGGTAACAAGAAAAATATTATCCTCTAACGTTTAACTTTTGCAGTGGGAACGTTCGATACCCTTGAGACCACAAATAAACGCTACAGATAAATGTTAAATAAACGCTGATAAACTGTAAAATGTGGGATGTGGGATGTTGGATGATATCGCAAACGTATAAACCTGTAAGATGTTGAATGGAATGTGTTGAGCAGGTTTCAAACATTTTAATATCAAAAGATACCTGGCACAAACGAGTCGTACATGAAACATGAAACAAAGATGTTTGATGTATGATGTTTGATTTGTTTGAGCCAGTATTTAAAGGTATCTCAAACGCAACAAGAACAGTTTCGGCCATTAGTCAATTTGCCTTCTACAACAGATAATTAACAGTAAAAAAATGGAACTTGAACGTTCGTTCGTAAAAGCAAAATGAAGAGATATCACATAGAAAAAGTCAGTCCAGAATTTTTTCCAACTTTTTCCTTGACACTAAAGTTTGCCAAAATTGGACCAAAATATCAAAAATGATCCGCAACTTCGATATCAGCACCATTGTTCTACATGCAAATTTTAATGGAAGTTGGAACACTTTTAGTATTTTGTCCAACTTTACCTCCAAATTGTCTGGTTTTGGGCTAAAATACGAAAAATGATTCCCAATCCCAACACAAGATTGATACCTTACCTGATAGGTACTATGGGTTTCACGGATCCACATTTAGCAGTGGTTACGAATCCATAACATGCGATGAACAGAAACTGGGAAAATGCAATCAGGTCGCCACATTTTGGTGAGAATCTACCAATAAAAGTATGCCGATTGTGAAAAAACATAGTTGATGGAGATACAAGTTTTTTTAAAGCAATAAAGATATTTAATTGTAATTATTTCTTTATTCTCTCACATTTCTTTCACTCAACTTAATCGGAGAAACTTTCGTGCATTCGCACATTCTTAAATTCCCAGTCACAAGAGTTGGTCTCACGAAACTGTTTGAACTTGCCGATTTTAAGGTTTTCCACCAACTTCCCAATGCACTTTTATCTTGATTTGTCTATTTCAGGTATTTTAAGAAAAGTGTGAACAATTAATATAGTCCGCGAAATATCTTCAATTTTCCGATTCGCGAAAGTTACAGTTCCTCTCCTGAAAGTTTCACCGAGTACTAAGCGTTATAAAATTCTTCTTGACACGTGTACTGAAAGATGAGCGCGGCCAAAGTGTTTGCTGCTTATAAAAAAGCATGTAAAAAATTGTTTCCATAGATGAGGAATCGACAACGTTTGGAAGGGTTCACTTAGATTTGAGTGTTCTTGTAAAAATAGTGTGTGTATAACTAAAGTTGTAGCTAAAGTTTTGAGAATTCAATTCCTTCCCAGTGGGCAAAATCTTCAAAAAGTCTCTGTGGAGGAGTGGTTTTTTATTGAAACAGCAAGCGATATTGCTTCCCATTCCTTCAGAAAACACTCCTCCTCATAGACTTTTTGAAGATGTTCCTACTGGGTTGGAACAGAAAAAGCAATTCAAATTAAGATCGATTTGACAGCATACTTACTTGACAAGATGCTCAAGAAAAACCACATTGGCAGAACAGCTTGCAAACGTAATAAAAATGGCTGCAGCAATTCGATATGAAATCATTGTATGTGTTTCGTGGTTTGTAGCAAAATGCAATAAAGTTTAAAAATTTGAAAATTGTTATGAAAATCTTGCATTCGTGAAAGTAATGGATTAAAAGAAATGATTAATATTTGTAACAATGATTTATTCAGTATTATAATAGTGGTTTTTTTTTCTTATCTTTTTTGAATGGTCATGATAAGCGCAGCGCTTCAAATAAAAAGGAAGGCGCACGAAACAATTTTCAAGCAATATAAAAACATAATAGAGATCATTAAATATTATGATCAAGCATCTATGCCTTTTCATGATGCAAGAGAACGTCATTGGTCAGCGCCGTTAGGCATCTGACCTTTCATTTCCCGGTGTGGTTCCGTGTGTCTGTAATGTTACAGTTCTCTGCGCCCATGTATTACGCCATCAGATTTTAGCTTGATTTTCTTCTGTTTCAAATCAAAAAGAATAATGTAGACCTTCATTCACATTTTATGGAAGATATTTGCAACTTACTTGATGTATTTTTGTAGCTATTATTTCTTAATTTTACATACACCCTGCCTCTTCTCTTCCACCCTTAAAGCCTGACCGCATTGCATCCTGGGATCCCCTGTTCACGTGTGTCAGATCGTCAAAAACTTCGTTGTGGTAGTTTAGTTGGAGTAAAACAGTGTCGCTGTCAATTCTAATTCAATATGGCTATATATCATCATATAAATCATCAATTTCAACTCGTGAATCTGTGGTCTGCACTCGTAACGCCTAACGAATTTTTGCGTTACACGTGGTTAGTCCAGCTAGTGGCTGGAACTTTTTATCAAGAAAAAAAGAAAATTGCGCTAGGTAAGTATAGCTGGCTGGTTTTTATTTATATTATTTTATTTGTACACCCAAACTTTTGATTTGTTTGTTTTGGAGTTATGTAAAAGGATCATATTTTGTAAAAGAAAATCTTGCAAATGATTTTGAAACAGTTGGTGAAATTAACTGGTGCACAAAAATTTTGTTTAATGGTAAACCAGCAACAAATTCATAAGCCCTCCAATCGTTTGATTTAATGATATGACCTAAATTTGAGTCTACGAACTCTTCTAGTTGTGAGTTAAACGAGTTGCGAATTACTAGTCAGTGAGTTACACAGATCTACGGAGCCGAGTTATTTGTACGGATAATAATATTGACTCAAGATTTTTAAGATTTTTTGAGCTATAACTTGTTATATATAGTTTCTAGTAAAATTTCAAAATCGAATTTCCTTAGAGACTGTAAATACAGTGAAACCTCTGAATAGCGGACACCTAAAAACAGGACCGCAAAAAAGTGTCTGCTATTCAGAGGTGTCTGCTATTGGGAGGTTGAATCAGAATTGTGAGTCAGAATTTCTGTATTGTGTCCGTTATCTGGAGGTGTCTGCTATTTGGGATGTCAGCAATTAGGAGGTTTCATTGTATTAAATTATGTGTTTTATAGCAGATAGAGTTGCGGATCAAACCTCCTAAGTTCTTTGGTCTGTGAATTAGACGGGTTTTTTTAATCTATTTTTCCGTTACTCTGCTACTGTAGAATTATTCAACTCAATGTAAGTACAACTCTCAACTAGTAACTCACGGAACTCACAACTCAAAGTTTACCGATACCCCCTAAATTTCAGACAAATACCTTAAGTGTATATACTAATTTTTGCTTGTATTTATTTTCGCGCATTTAAAAAAATTGTATTTCCTGAATATATATATGCTTACATATGAAATATGTAAGAAATTTCGTGAGCATATGAGCTTCTTGCATGGTCAAAAAGTGAAGGAAAAAAATAGTCAAAATATAACCAATTCAGAGACCGTTTACATGAGCCCCGAAGTGAACTCAAACCGGTTTGAAATGAAAAACTTCACTTCGATGCATGGTGCAATTCTTATTACTGTTTACATGACTTCGGGCGAAGTGAAACTCACTTCAGGTGTAGACCGAAATTAAAATTGACCGAAGTGAAATCTCAAACCAGTTTGAAATTTCCAGGTTTGAAATTTCCCGAAGTGAAAGTCTGTTTATCGATACAGCAGTTTGGTTTTTCTATACGGCACATGCGCAATTGGTTTCATGCACATGCGCAACTCTTGTTTTATTTTAAATACAAATAAAACCTTTGAATGAAAATTTACATAGTGGATAATGGTGGTTGTTGGGAGACGACAAAAATTAAACTTAAACAGCAGCACCCCTACACACAATTTGGACAAATATTTACAGTCAAATAAATCAAAGAAAATAATTGATATTGATATGAAACTTGATATTGGGTAATCTCTTTCCCGTGAAGGAGCGTAAGCTGCCAATCTTTTCTTTTCTTTTTCTTTGAAGGTTTTTGTTGTTTTGACTATATCGGTGTATTATGCACTAAAAATTCTATTTTTTCCTAATACGCTCTTATAAATTTCACCCACAAAAATATGACACTGTGATGGAGATTCTATTGAACTTGTCAGAGCAAATCCGAGAATAAAAGACTTTTTATTATTTTATTTTGATAAAAATGATCCAAAAGAAAGAAAGAAACTTTACATTTCCACTTAAGATTGTTAGCTTTCCCTATCAACTCGTGTTGAAGACAATGACTTCATGTAACAGACTGTACAAATCTTTTGCATTTTTATGTAAAAATTCATTCCTTCACAGGTGTGTCAATTTCTTTCAGGCTTTACTGTATATATACCAAATATGTACTTCAAGGTGGTAAGAAAATTTCACTGGGAAAAAATGGATTTCACGTATTCATAAAATTAAATTCTTGTGAAAGGAAAAAATACTTTTTGCCTCAATGTCTGTCAACGTATGCATGGTAATATTTAATTTTCAAAAAATACGAAGACTAATTATTTGCGAAATTAACGACATTAAATTTCTGGAAAAAGTTTATTTTATCTCAATTCGCGAAATTAAATTTGCACGAAAACTGCTACCATGAATCAGACTATCGACCTGTAATGGTCCAAAGAATGATTCATTATGACTCATTTTTGCAGGGCAAGATAATCGTTCCAGGAGTGAACTGCAACTAAGCCGAATATTCCTACGACACTTCCTTTTGACCTTAAATTTGTGAATTTTTGCCCATTAACTTTTGGGAGATTATAAAAATATGGGATATTGCAGAATTGCTTTTTATATTAAAATCAATTTACGTTATTTTTTCAGATTAAAATGAAAACAAAATCACATTAATTCTTCCCACTAAAATTTCTAAAAATACTAGTGAAAATTAGTTAGAAATTCATCACTAGTGGATCTGAGATTGTATAACATTTATATAATTTATTTTGTAGGTCCTTTGTTGGTGGCATCATCTCCTATCTGCAGCCAGAACTCCTCCTCAAAACTTGACCTTGTCAGAATTACCTGGACTTGTCCGAAGTCTTTGAACTTGTCGGCCTTATCTGAACTTGACCAGATTTTTTACTTTCAGAGATTTCCAAAAAATGATTTCCATTGCTCAATTTTGCATAGCAATTTTTGTCACGTGAGAAGTATATATTCTTCAGTTGTCTTCATACATTCTTCAGTTTTTACTTTGACACATATTTTGTTACATTGTACTAAACATTTTTTTATAATAGATTGAGTTCATAATACATGATGAAAAATTGTATTCACTACTTAAACTACTTTGGGAGGTTATCTGAAGTGTTCTAGTTTTCCTTCGTAATGTGTACTACTTTTCTGGTATGCCCAACCGCGCTGACCTTCAGGCCCCAGGGCCTCTTGTTATTATTCAAATCACCTATAAGCGAGTGTTTGAAATGCAAATGTTTCCCAAAAAAATAGCCTGTAAGGCCATGGATCTGAAAATCACAGTCTAAATTATTTCGCCTTGACTTATGTATGCATTCTGATACTAATATTTGCTTTGTTTCCTGGATGTTTCTTGGATGTATCAAAATGGCATCATCTCTATACGACAATAAAAGATTTTCAGATCTTTTCAGCAATGCTTCAAATTATAATTTTCAATAATAGGTGAACATAAATCTGTTTCAAAACCTTATCTTAAGCTTGATTACACATCCTTTAACAGCGAATCAGAACTGTTTATTTACTTACATGAATTGGTTGTGAACCTTTTCACCTGGTAGTGAAGACATTTCCATCGAATAATATGTCAAAAACCTGAAATATTTTTGTCTGTCATGGCAAAAAAGTAAGGTATATCCTTTTCGTGGCGTCCAAATGCATATTCCAATCACCAACTGTCATTATATATCAACTAATTCGAATGCTGCCTAATTTGTTTCTTATTTTTTTTGCGTATTCTAAGAAATCCCAACTAATCCATGATCAGAAATGAGAGAAGAATTGTTTTTAGTTTTCGTATCTAATATTTTTGTTTTTACTATTCATGATATGTTCTTTTACTTTAAGCTGTAAAGCGTCTTGTAAGAGGTAAAGTTCGGCTGAAAAAATATTATTTATCTTTTAGTGGCCACTCTGTCTCTGACTCCTGTTGTATATTTTCATAAGAAATCATATAATTTCCTATATTGAAATGAAAAAATATAGATTAAAGGAAATAAATATTAGATTAAATAAATCCTTCAATTACGTGCATGTGAGTTACTTTACTCAATCTTTGTAAACATTTTAAGTGAATAGAAGATAGACTCTTTAATTCTCAATTCTTTCATTAGCGTTTGTACGTCCGTCCGTCCGTCCGTAATTCCAAGATTTTTTGTCCACAGCTGTAGGCTGATTCCGCAAAACATTGGAATAGAGGCTGTCCACAAAGCGTGGTTAATGTATGAATGACACACTACAAGTTATTCAAAGTAATTTAATTATTGTAAGTGTGTCCTAAAATACAGAAAAACGTCCCAGCAGAACGACACATTAAAAGCATCCCGCTAAAGTTTTCAAACTTATACTGCACTATTATTTCAGAATACTGAAATATTACCAGCCGCTTAATCTCCAGCACTCAAGGTAAGAAAATTCTTAGTGATTTTTATAATGACATAGATCCCACTTTCGATTTATTCCCTCCTCTTTTCTGTCCCTCCGCCTTCCCTTTGTGGCCTGTTGTGTTAGTATGATTAACACTTAAAATTTCACAAGTTCCCTGTTTATGAAAATAGGAATACATATCTAATTTTATCAAACAAAAGATTTCAAAAAAATTGTGTTGAAAACAATGACTTCATGTAACAGATAAAACTTTCCATGTAAAAATTCATTCCTTCGCAGCCGCGTAAATTTCTTTCGGGCAGTACTGTATATACCAAATAAAGTGGTAAGAAAATTTCACTGGAAAAAATGGATTTCACGTATTCTCAAAATTAAATTCTTGTGAAAATTCAGATTTTACTGAATTCATTTGAAGGAATACTTTTTTCCTCAGTCTTTCAACGTATGCAAATTATGGAGACTAATTATTTGCGAAGTTCACAAAATTAAATTCCTGGGGAAAGTGTGTTTATCTCAATTCATGAAATTAATGATCAGAAACTTTCGGTATCGAACTTTCAGGAAAATAGCTTTCATGAATAAATTTATAGACCTTAAAAACCTTGTACCCAACACCTTCTTTAGTTTTAAGACATCACATATCAAAACAGACACAAAACCTCTAAAATTAGGATGTTAATCCAAAGTTTCTTTGTGAATATAAACTTTCGCAAGTTTTGCAAAGGTTTTTTGAAAATCAGCTTATGGTATGCAGTTCACTGCTGGAACTATTGACCTGTTTAATAAGCCTGTAATGGTTCCAAAGAATGATTCATTATGACTCATATTTGTTGAGCAAGATAATCGTTCCAGGAGTGAACTGCAACTAATCCGGACGTTTCTACGACGCTTCCTTTTGACCTAAAATTTGTGAATTTTTGCCTATTAACTTTTGGGAGATTAAAGATCAAATATTGCATCTTTTTTTAATCATATTTTTTAACTTTTTTTTCAGTTTAAATTGAAAAAAAAATCTCATTAATTCTTCCCACTAAAATTTCTAAAATTACTTGTGAAAATTTTGAAATTCATCACTAGCGGACCTGAGATTGTATAACAGTATAATTTCAAAGAATGATTATAATTATATATAATTCCCTTTTTATTGTTAGATCCTTTGTTGGTGGCATCATCTCTGGTATTACCTCTTATCTGGTGCCAGAACTGGCCTGTTTCATCAGACGTCTAAATCTATCACTTGTCCGAATTTTTTGAACTTGCCCGCCTTATCTGAACTGGGCCAGATTTTATGTATCAGATATTCCCAAAAAATTATTTCCATTGCTAAATTTTGCATAGCTATCTTCGTCACGTGAGAAGTATCATTATAATCTTTAGTTTTTACTTTGACACAGATTTGTTACATTGTACTATTATTAACACTTTAACAATAGATTGAGTTCAGAATACACATTAATAAATTGTATCCAATACTTCAAGACCTATGACCTCAGCCCATCGAGACATAACAAACGTACGCAAGTATTTTTCTTAAGAGTGTGTCTAACAGAGTAACGCTACCTTTTAACTTTTCGTCTCTTGTTTTCATTTAAAAGGCCGATGTAACAAGCGAAAATTAACATTAAGCGTGGCAACTATACAAATTCTGAATGTGAAACCTGTCTATTTCTCTCTAACTGAACCACGGTGATTTTCAATTAGAAATTTTTGAGAGAGAAATCTCTCTTTCCCTCAAATCATATCAGCTAATAAAAATAGGGAAGGGAAAGAGTTAGAGTCAGGTTTCCTAGCTATTGATGAATAAGATACCGAGTACAATGAGACATATGACTGAAGCCGAGGTTGTAGGTCCTGTGACACTTGATACAACACCCCCGTTGACGTTCAGATTCACTGCAAAGAAAACTTTCAAACAGCTTTTTATTGACGGTCTACACGAAATGACAACGATAAGATCGACCCGGGTTTTTTCCCGACAGTGATAGCTGATTTCACCATGCGCAAACTGGAAACCGCTGATTTTGAAATGGAAACGACAGTTTTAAGGATACTCAAATTTTCTTTCTAAAATGTACTTCTTGCCGCTGCAGGAGAAAGGCTGTGAAATTTAGTAAATACACGTGGAATGTTATCTAAATAGGGTCTAGTAATAGGGAATAGGGTCCTTTGTCATGTGTACCACTTTTTTGGTATGCCCAACCGCGCTGACCTTCAGGCCCCAGGGCCTCTTGTTCCTTTTCATTACATTTAGCACAAAAAGATGTAGCAAAGATCACAATCATATTGCCGAGCAAATGCATACATTACCTAAACGATATCCTTTCTTGCTAACATATATGTCTTTCTGATGTTGTGTTCGTGTCATACGTCTGAACCAGGTTTAAGTTGCAACATAAATATTATTTAAACCCCTAACGCTTAGAGCCTCCTTCACGCGATTTGTATATATGCACAGCATTTCTTGTTCCAATTTTAAACGAGGTAATGTTTGTAAAGATCGAAAGTGACGTATTTAATGAAAAGCTTTATAATAGGGAAGATAGAATGTCCACGGTAGTCAAGGCAAAGGCATCAAATCCAATTGAATACACGGTTTTTTTTAAAGGAACATTAGCGACTTTACGCAACTGCGACGCCAACAAGGACGGCGACAGCGACGGCTAATGATGTTTTTTTACTGAAAAAATGTACCCGATGGTATAGTATGAAATAGTCTTTCTTTCTAAACGAAATCCACAAAGAAAACGAATCCTTTGTTTCACTCACGTCGCCGTCCTCGTATTTGCATAGGTTCCTAATTCCTATGGACAATTACGACTGGAACATGGGTGAGACACGTGTTATACTTGCGTGCCACCCACTTCAAGCGTTTGCTATGAAGACTTGTGGAGACAAAAAGCATTGTTCAACGTTTTTCTTACAGTAACAATTAACCAATCTTAAAATGAGCTATTTGGCCGCTCGTGACGATTACTTACATGTTTTAAAACCTAAACTAAAGGCGAATGGTAAGAGCCCTGGGTTCGAGGTTGTGAAGGAGAAGCTCATATAGTTGTTGAGTGGATTAATGACACCTGTGCAAAAATAGCTGCACGATTCTGAAAGGAAATGTCCACATATTGAAAATGATGATTAAAACCTCTCCCGATCACGTGATACGATTGTCTAAGTTGACGGTAGACGATTTGAACGAAACGCACGAAAAATTACAGAATAAAAATGAAAGCACTGTCGGGGATGGGAAATAAACAATAGTCCCTCCTCAAGATCACCACACACTATCCTGTCATGCTCTCCTCCACCCTGGTCTTGTATCGGGGAAAAACTAGTCTAGTATGGAGTTTTCAATTTCATCAACTGTTCTTCTACAAAAATAAATATGACATGGTTTTGTCGTCTTTCGTTAGAAACTTTGAACAACGACTATTGGAAACCGTCGGAAAAAAAGACGTCTATATTCATAATTATGTATACTATATATATATAAAAATACAAAAAATTTCATCAATGGGCAATTATTACATTCGGCAAAAAACCATCATTTCTCTTCTACAGAAAAAAACTTTTCTTTAAAGACATCTTTTACTCCGGGAAACCGGCGTATGATACGTGAACACACTCTTCTCAAAGAAATTGCAAAAATTTGTTAGCAAACATAGCGAGTAAGAAAAAAACACCATATGACCTCTCAATGAAGTTAAAATCTTTGAACGATGACGTCATATCAAAATTTTGAACAAAAGTCTGGTTACACCAAGCCATAATGTTCATCCAGAACACACAAAGAAAAAAACAAACCTACAATTCACACTTATCTATGGGAAGTTAGCACACGTGGACACACGAAAAAGGAATTCTTTCAAGTTGCTTATTCTTGCCTTAACGTTAAAACGTTATTAACCGTCTTTACCGACGTCATGTTTGTTTCTGTCGCCGTCAAATTCTTACGTAATAAATTTGTCGTCACAAAAACAAGCTTTACAAAAAAGCATACAAAGATAGTAAAAACCAAAACAACAACAACAACAACATCAACAATAACAACAACAAAGTCTGACCATTGTCTCGATGACACAACGTAAAAGAAAACAATGAATCAGGCTTTTCGTAGTTCTTTCAAATTTCTATTCTTCCGCAAAAGCAGATAATTATTATAGACGAAGTAATGGAATTTTCTTGCACTTGGAAACTCCACTTCTCCTTCTACGGGAAAAGTCCAGATATCAAAAAGAAAGGAGTGAAACAAAAACAAAAATGGAAATATAATCAAAGTAGAGGAGAGTGCAACAAGACGAAAATAGGTGCAAAATCAAAGGTGTCCGATGCAACAGAGAACTTGATGTGTCACTAAAACTATTTGTGTAGTAGAGAAAATCGAACATATGGAGGTTCTGTTCCCACTATGTGGGTAAAGTTGAATATTGTTTGCGTATCACAAGGGCGAAAATATTTTCGTACAATAACGCCCTCACTTCCTCTACTACGCAGATACAACGTCTAATAACAGGATAAAAACAATTGTACGCTCTACTTTATATTAAATAAAATCTAAATTAATCTTAAACAAACAAACAAACTAACAAAAAATAACATCAACAACTAATGAGGTCATAAACACACGGGCAGTTTACCACACATATCGGATTGCATATACTACGTTATCGGAATCATTCAGCTGTCTTCGACATCTGCAAACTCCAGCACAGGTACATATTTCATTGAATTTCTGTCGCGTCAACAACCATCAGCCGTATCGAATGACGACGGCGTACTTTCAGAAAGAACCGGCAAGGCGTCGTCGGATTGGTGGTGATCTATTGCCGATGTCGGCGGTAAAAGTTTTAGACTTGGTCGACGATATCGTTCGTTTTTTGAATTAGTTTGGTCTTGTTTATCTTTACTCGATCCTACAGATTCCTTACTAGAATTTCTACTGGAATGCTCTCGACTTTGCATTTCTATATCCACTTTGCTCTGTTCATTCATAGTTGGTTTTCTTATAATTATGTCGGGAATAGTCTTTGAAGAACCAGTCGATCGATCCGGCTGGACTTTAACGTCTGCCGTGTTAAAATCAAAATTCGCCGAATTTGGTCGTTTCTTTTTCCCGAATGATAACGGAGAAAGACGTGATAAACGTTGACCAAATGTCGGCTTGTCAGCTCCTCCCTGGCGGATCAATTAAAATAAATACATTAATACATTATTACATTGATTGCCGTTCCATACACAACGCCCCAAGGCTTCTTGCCTTTTCGATATTCTTGGACGGGTTTGTCAGTGAGAATATCAGTTTTGTTCATGAAAACCTTTCATTAATTCATTGAGGCATTTTCAATGCTTTCTATACATTGCATTGTGGTTATTATATTATCTATTGAAGTGCACAGTGAATAAGAGAAACGGTCACGTGATGGCGAATTTATTGATTCCAAATGTTGACAAAACAATTAATGAATAAATACGTAAATAACATTTAAACAAACCTCTTGTTCAAATGACAAGTCTTCGAATGACGACTTTTCGCCAGACCCAGACCCATGATACGAATGCCTTTTCATATCATCACTGCTAACCGAAATATGAAGTAAAGGGCGTTCCATCGCATTGCTTTTACGCCCAAAGGCGTTTCGTTTTTTATCCGCTTCCCCAAATGACCGGCGAACTGAACTTGTAATACTATCAATGATACTGCGCCGTTTAGGCTGGAAAACAATAATAGAATGGCGTGTAAATTGGGGCGAGAAGATTAGCGTGGTGCAAAGAAAACTCAAAACGGCCTTATCTATCTCACCATCGATGGTCAAAGAACTTATTTAAACATCAGGTATGTCAAGTGACATATAATGAAACATGGCAGACATCGACACGAAAATAAACAGAAAATATAAATGAAAATATGAAAATATGAATGAAAATATGAAAATATGAAAATATGAATGAAAATATGAAAATATGAAAATGACAGTCATTACTTCTTTTTCTTGTTTTAGTTCATCTTCAGGACCTTCGTCGATTTCACCCGACAACCGTCGTTGTCGTTTCGGCGCCATATCATGGATGGTACGTAAACCCGCCTATCGAGTAAAATTTGCACAAGTTATTCAGCTTGAATTCATGAATAAATTGTGCTTCTTATGAGTGTAAGAAAAGGATGTCAGTGATTGGGTAAAACCGGATTCACACTACATTCACCGTGGTCACACGAAAATCAAGAAATAATCAAATATTAAACTACTGGTCAAACTGACACGAAAAAAACCCAAAACGAATCGAGCAATCAGTACAGTATTTAGTTTTGATAGAAGGGTATAATTATCTAATATATATTCTTTATTTTGATATCGAATTGAAAATGCTGGTACAATTATTTGTTCTGAGTTTATCAAAAAGAAGCTTAGCTTACATACCTGTACGAAAATGATGTCGTAAATAAACGCCCCTTCCGAATAAACGTTCCCGGAAAGGTTCAATTATTAAATAAACTCCCAGGACGCTGAATCGGTTAATTACGCCATTATAGTCGTGTGAAATCGACTTTAATGGCTGGAACAATATATTTCTACCAGCATCATTATATTAAAAACCCTTTCGAGAGAAAATCAAAACACATACCAGGAAGACACTCAGAAAAAAAAGAAAAAATTAGACATCAACAAATGGTTGTCATGGTGAGTAGAAGTTTGTGACGCATGAAGGTGTCTTCCTACCATCAAGGAAACCGTAGAATCAGCGTTCTTTTTTCTCCGTTCATCTTGTCTCTTCTTCTTAAATCTTCTGAAATATTCTTGGATGAGGAAGGTAGCATAAAATTTACCAACTGTTATCCCTTCTTCAGCTAAAAAGAACACATGACTGTATAGAGATGGCTTAAGTTCTGTAGTTCGAATAAACGCCCTACCTCGAGAAAACGCATCCTTCGTATAAACTCCCCTTTTTTTATCAAATTATATTTTAAACGCTCTCTTGAAGGGAATTAACGCCCTCTCGAACGAACGCCCCGAAGAAATGAAAACAAATATTATTTAAACTACTGTTCCTCTCTTACCTGCACAGGTACATGAACACGTGCATGAACACGTGTCTCCATTTATTCGAAGCAATACGGAACTACGAATGGCTTGGGTACACGCATTACCCCAAATTTCAGTCGCATAAAAGAAATCTTAATATGAACCGTTGCATATACAAGTTTGAAAACAAGGGAAATACTACGTACAGTCTGGTCTTGGTACAACTTTGTTGAGCAACTTTTCGTGAGTACGAGGCCAAATATGCTTTATAATACTTCTTAATTCCAAATTCTCCTTCGCTGTGTTAGATTTGACTGAAAAAGAGAAAAGGAACAAAATTGAGCATGTAATTCAAGGGAGAAGTTCGCCAATCATATATGGATAAAGATGCATAATTAAGACGGTCGGGTAGGCGAACCATGCGTTGGGTGAAACAGACCTATCCGGAAATTTTCATCCTTGGTTACATATCGTGTGGTTTGAACAGTACCTTAGGGTCGGATACGATAAAGCTGGATTTATACACAGAAAAATTACATACCATCTGGCTTTTTGATGTTTAAAGATGTTCGCACAAGTGCAAATAATGTAGCGTGGAAATCGACTGTTCCATCGTTATTCATCATCATATTCATGCTAACCAAACGCTTTGAAAAACAAAGTAGATATTATCAAAAGCAAACGAGACACTATATCGTATAATACGTACAGCATGCAGTACAGCGTGCCTCAACTATACTATCTAAGTTTTATGTTAAGGAATGCTTATTCGGAGCAACATCAAGCTTATATCAAAATATTCCAGATATCACTCTCCTGGGTGTGCACCATTGGGACCAAAAATAATTTCCCTTTTTAAGCAAGGAGTCCGTTAAGTTAAACCTAAAGGAGCTTAGACATCCATTCCTGCAGAAAGTTTTGTGAAGTGTTCACTACAGAGAGGTTGGACATAAACCTAGAACATTTTATTGAAGATGTATGATCGTACCTTACAAGCCTCACGATGAGGACAACATTTGCCAAAACCCAAAGGTGGTTCTATTCTCTTCAACATACTGACAATATCAACATGCTTCATACGCCCACTAAAAAAATTTGACTCGATTCGTCAAACATGACCTTTCTATTCATAATGATAGGAAACAAAACAAAGCGAGACACAAACAAACAATAACGTCGTACGTTGCGTCTGGATCATATTCGGACCATGTTCTGACGTATTCCTCTAAGTGATGGGGACCAAGAATCGACCAATCACGAGTTAGATAATCAAAGTTGTCCATGATGACAGCCACAAATAAATTGATAATCTAAATCAATAAATCAATCAATCAATAATCTTTAACAAAATTTCCATATTAAAAAGAAAAATATTTGGCTTGAAAATATCAAGTGATCTGATTGGTTTATCTTGTCCGAGAACGCAGAAAATAGGATATCGCACTTTACCGCAAAATTCATTTCTAACATATACTGTCCACACATTTGAAAACAAAGCAGGAATGAAAAGATAGAGTGTTGTGTTTCTAAGATACATACCAAAAACGAGCAGATCATGTTGAAGGAGATGAAGTAAACATAAGCGAAATTATGTCCGCATGTTTCATTATCATTGTTCGCGCAAAGGACGTCTGGTCTATCTAAACACGCGTTCATTATCTCTTGCCAATTCTCTCCTGTTGACGATCTGTAGAAATAATAAAGATGACATAAAATATGAGATAAAAATTGATGAATCTCTGGCGGGAAAAAATTATGATTCCAGGAAACTATATAGAACACCCCACAGCGCGGAAACCCTTTAAAATGGAGTCTCGACCTGCTGGCGTTTTTTATGAAGAGTAAGTGTTCTATTTGAAATTCAAAATTTCACGACAAATGAACGGTAGAAACGGTCTGCGTACGGTCAACATTAAGAATTTCAACATTTCCGGCATTTTTTGGAGATAAAAAAGAGAGGAATGTTTAATCATTAAATACTGGCCAACATCATCATCCTGGCTATCTAACAAGACTCGACCGAAACGAAGACACTCGCTTGCGCTCAAAACTTTGTTATTTCTGTCTGGGTTAACGAGATCATCGTTGCGTATTGCCCCATTCTTAGAACGAAAATAAGAGATTTTCAATAAAAAGTGTAATTATCGTTTAGACACACGTCTGGTGTAAAGGATAACCTATTAAGGTCCTGTTAGCAGGTACATTGGTAAATTATTAGATAAACTATGGTCAAAACTTAAAATAGATAAGTCTAGCTAATCGTGTATCTCAACTAAATTATTCAAAAAACTAATCAACTGGCGTCAATAATGAAGACAAAAAATAATAATCAATTTCTAGCATGAAAAAAGTTTCTACATCGAACATAATTTATCTAATACCATTATACCAAAAAATACAAGTCCTATTGAACTGACCTGAAAAGGACGAGTGCAGCGGCGGGGAAACTTCTGAAATTGTTGTACCGGTTAATATGCGCTCCGCTCCGAAATTTGATTCTTCCAAACATCTAGAGTTTAAAAAGTAAAGTTTTCAGAGGTTTCACTATACACAGGTTTCACTATACACTAATCCCACTCGCCCAAAAGAAGAGTGCTAACAATGGTGCTTCTCAACTGACCTGCATTCCAACAACAGCATAAATGAAAAATAACAGAATGATTAGCAAGCCAACATATGGGAGAGCCTAAAAAAAGTTAGCAAGGAATTTTTATCAAGAATAGAATAGAGTAATAAAAAGGGGTAACATAATTTGTAAATCATGCAATTTGTGAGCAATTTCGAAATCTTCGATCAACTGCGTACTTTGATTCTCTTATTATGCCTGTCTTTATTGGCGTCATTTTACAGAGAAACATCTAACGCCAGCCCTCTTAACGTCAAGTCATAAAAATTTAAACCATTAAGGGTCGGCGTAAGGTAGCCATAAGGTATTTTTTGTTCAAACAATGTTAACGAACCAAGTTAGCATTCGTACCCGTGAAAAAATTATATGTACAATGTCACATAAATCAGGCTGTCAGTATGATTTGCACAACACACAGACAACAAGAAAAGAAATGATGAAACTACAGAAAACACATTATGCAACAACTCTGTACCTGAAAGGATTTCATAAAAGTCCATAGTAGCTTCCGAATTCCCTGCCCTTTACTTAATAGTTTGACAAGACGGAGAGCACGAAAAAGACGAAAAAAGTTGAACTTGATCACACTGCTTTCGCCAATCTCATTAATGATGATGTCAGCAATACTTCCAACCACGATTATGAAGTCGAAAATATCCAACGGTTGAGAAAAATAATTCTAAAAAAAAAGAGAATAGAAAAAGAGTTTTCCATGATCAAAACTAGCATGCAGATGGAGTACTAGTTGAATAGCAGAGCAGTTTCTTATTCATGATATAACCCCAATGCCATCCTCAAGAAGAAAATGCGTTTGGATCCTTTCTCGTCGGCAACACTTAAATTTAGTTATGTTCGGTACAAGTCATTGACAAAATCAATCTCTATTGACGACCACTCACATATTTGAACAGCTGAATGGATTTGGAATATAAGAAATAGACGAAGTCGTCATGTCAATGTTTTTTAGAGCATAAGTAGCATTCCATATTTTGAGTATATAAAACGTTTCCTTCTAACCTCTCCAGCTAACGCTTCATTACAGGAAATTCAAGTAAATACTTAAAAATTTAAGATGGAGCACTTTGTAACAATATTCTTTATTTACAAAACGATATGATAAGGATATATATCGATACTGGATTTGCTTTATGTCAAAACAAAAGCAGTTCTTTATTTAGTAGGTATTGGATACAAAGCGTGGTGTCACGTTACCTTAGGTCTGAATGCGAGAAGTTTTAGAATACATTCCAGCAGAAAGACCATAGTGAAACCAATATTGAATCCATCCAAAACTGTCTTGTATGTTGATGAAGCTTGATAATACTGAAATAAAATATGAATCATTTATTAAGACTAATGCTCTAAGAAGACGTTCACTTAAGAGGAATCTCTGTATCACAAGGACGAAAGAGATGACTAAAAGAAATCTGTCAGCCTTACATTGAAACACCAAATGTGTTTTAGAAGTTATTTTTAGGAGTCAGTGTGGCCAATATTAGAGGCCAATTCAGATAGCTTTAACAAACATGGTAGAGCCACTGCTATCCCCATGATTTCCAGAACTTTTTTAGTAAAATCTTCACTCAAATCAAAGGTCATAAGAATAAATAACTGTTTAGGAAATGGTAACAACAAAAGGAAAGTGTTCAGATGTTAAATCAGTCTTTTTCTAAGTTTTGAGCACCAATATTGTCACGTGACTGTCATTAACTATTGTCTTGCAATGTACGACCTTTATAATTTGATTATTTTGGGAGTGCTTGAAATGGTTTAGTTGATAAAATATAAAATATTTTAGCTGATGGTGTGCACCAAATATGAACACAAACATCGACAGCTGATTAGAATTCCTTACTAGTTATTTATTGTATGAACTGCACTCAAATACCCAAAATAATTACAAAAAGTCGAAATATCAACAAAACTGAGAATGTGTGTTAACAATAACTACAACAGACCTGTGCCCCAAGTACAACAGTGTTTCCTACGATGAAACCGAAGATCATGTATTCAAACATTTTCGAAGTGACCACTCGCCAAATGTGATACTGTGTCTTTTGCCTTGGAACAAATCGACATATAGGTCGCACCCGCAACACATACTCTATGCATTTTCTCTGAAAATAATTGAGAAAAATATTAAATGAAATAGCCAAAATGTCATTCACTCCTATTTAGATATAAGTGAAAACAGAACAAGAAGAAAAGTTTGTCGGATAACGGAAGTAATGTCCTAACTTCCAGAAGAGCACGTGTCCATTCCAGGATGGTCGTCAATATTTATCTTGAATTTAAATAATTCTGTCTATTCCCAAAAAACTTATTACATGAAATATCCATTCAACATGAATTTAATCAAGGATAAACATTGATAGCAACAGTGTTCAATAATAACTATTATGTTATGTAAAACTCTACCTGGTTTTTGTCCAATTCACAATCCTTATACTCCTCTTCACCTTCGTTTTGAAACGTTACGATAACGAAACCGACAAAGATGTTGACCATGAAGAATGCAATGATAATAATGTAGATGACAAAATAAATAGCAAACCCAGGGTCGATTATCTTCGACCGGACCATGGTTCATTTTAGTGGAGTCAATGGCATTGTGAAGGATTCTATGAAAAAATGAAAAGAAAAAAAATATAACTTTTAACTTTTTCTGTATTTCATAATAAATGCCTGCTTCCCTGTAAACCACCTCTCTAAAATAAATGGACAGCGTGGCAAAAAACCACCGTTGAATCGCACTGTTGACTTACCCAGGGCCAACCTTCAAAAGTCATCACAAACAAATTAAAGTCTTCATTGCCTGGAACACATTGTCGAAATTAAATCGATGGGAGCTCCAATCCCGTGGGACCACCTAATAATATAATAAAAAAAATAGATTAGTTGAATGTATGGTAACTGATGAAAAAATGAGCTTCAAATTTTTTCCCTCAGTTCATCAAATGGAAAATGCTATTGGCAGTCAGATGTGTTTTTCCGTCAATGCCGGATTCAACTAACAAAGTTTAAATAATGAATGAAATACATGGTTACCTCGTCATCTTTAGTTATGAATGTTCCTCTGAAAGAACAAACACACATAACTGTATTTCAATATCATCATGCTTGATATATACAACTCAGTCAATACACAAACTTACGAACAATACTTACTGACACTCAGCTTCTGTGTACTTGTTCTTGTCAGTACAGTACGAAAACGTGCCCTAAAACAACAGGATGGTAAACAAAGTTTTACAAGAGAGGTCCAGGCTCAAGACAAGCCATCAACATCCTAGCACCACAAGCAACATTTACACCAACTTCTTTCTCATAAGAAAAAACCCTTAAAAAAACATTTTCGAAGTGTTTTACTTCTTTCTCTTTTCTACATTTTTGAAGTATGATTCATGTAATGGAACACCCAAAATATGTTGAAACTGTTGGGGTTTGGACAGTATGAAAAAACAACAACAATGCCATATGTAATGTATTTCTTGCTTTTGCAGAAATCCAATATCCTTATTGTAAAATATGAATATTGCATTTTTGTTTTCTTCTTTAATTTCAAATAAATGCCCATGGGTGTTTACCTATTTTTAGACTCCATACCCTGGGTGTTTATTCGGGCATGAGGGTTTAGTTGAGCATGGGCGTTTATTAGCATCGCCAACATCTTACCCTGGGCATTTTTTCAAGCATGAACGATTATTCGGGAGTTGGTAATTTACGGTATAGCCAAGAAAAACTCATTCAACCAATTTGAACAGCTTCTTATTCTGATTAAAAGAGACATCTCTCAGAAAATGAAATAAAAGGAGAGGATCGAGAACCAAAAGACAGTCGAGCATCTTGTAAAATGAACCTGTTATTCATCATAACAGCTGTTTAAATAATAATTTCTATTCTGTAATATACTTCACCTTGAATAGCTGTATGCCAACAACTGCAAACAAGAATTGAAAAAGTACAGTCACAAGCATGATATTGCCGATGCTTCTGATTGCAACGAATACACACTGTACCACATGCTAGAACGAAGAAAGCAAAGAAAGGGTACCAAATACATATATACACAGGATGTTTTAAAAAATAAGAGAATTGAGCAAATAGAACTAAAGCAAATAGAACTTAAAAAACTGTTATTATGCCAATAATAGAAGTTAGGTTTGAGTCTTATAGAAATGACGTATTTAGTCTTGTAAACATCCAAAAACTGTGACCATTAAGGTTCTCAATCCGAATCAACAATACTTCCTCAGGCGAACTTTGTAAGATTTTCGCCAAATAAATGTCAACTAAAATACTTACTTTAAGACCTTTTGCACGGTTAATTGCACGCAATGGTCGCAAAACACGAATGACTCGCAATATCCGAACAACTGATATATCTTTGCTGTTACTGCAAAAAAAAAGAAAGAAAAGAAAACAGTTGACAAACTTTCAGAGATGAAATAGAAGGAGGTAAACCATTATAAACATGAAGTAAAAAAAAAGAGGAAAAACAATTAAAAAGATAGGAATAAATATATATATGTACCTGCTCACATAACTTAAGATGATCGCAATAAGCGAGACCGATACAATTAAGAGATCCAAGACATTAAAGAAACCACGACAAAAGCTTCCTTTATGCAAGAATGTACCATATGCAACCAGCTAAAAAAACAAAACAAAAAACAATGTAGAAATATTTTGACACCAAGTTCACAAAAAACAACATAAAAGGAACAAAAGATTTAAGGAATGACAATTTTGTAAGGTAAAATGGTTTCGTGTTTTAATGAATAATCACTATGTGAAGTAAGTGGACCGAACTGTATGTACCCAAATGGAAATAACAAAAACACCTACCTTGACAAGAATTTCCACAGTAAATATTGCTGTAAAAATGTAATCAAAATATTCCAGCACCTAACGAAAAAATATATTATGAAGGAATTACAAGCAATCATTAGACATTTTCAACAATTATAGAATTATGATAAAGTGACTTAAAGCACCACAGGAGGAGACAAAAAAGAAGAAGATCAGTATAAACAAACAAAAAATCATTACTTAATTATAAAAGAAAAATAGAATTTGTGACGCCCTTATCATTATTTTCCAGATTTACGGTATACCTACGATAGAACTGTTGAATGGAACACGGGTTAAGTGTGCAAAGAAAAAGGCGTACCTCGTTTCGCTTTTTATCTTTGTTAAGGGGATCCTCAACAGCTAGCAATATACTGCCACAACAAATAAGAACAAGAATGGTGTGCACGAAATACGGATGGGTACATAACTTGTAGCAGAAAACACGAAACCTAAATATCATTGATCAAATTTATAATATGATTCCAGCAGCAACAACAACAACGACAATAACAACAAAATTATAGAACTAAATAAAGACAATCTTACATGTTATCAGACTTGAATAAGAACAAGGATCGTGCATCTGGCATAGGATCAGGGATGTCTTTCAAAAGATTAATTTCAGACAATCGTAAAGGTCGAATTTTATTATCCAGGTCTGAAAATAGAATGAAATTAACCTGCATTGACCCACACGAATGGCCTGGTTTATATAAGAAACGATTTTCATGGTATTGAATGTTGTTCAATGTTTACGTGGAAAAATAATAATAATAATTATAATAATAATGTTTCACCAACAATATTAAAGGTAATAAATGAGCCATGTGTATCTTATAAGTAGAAAAATCATTTTCTACCGCACTGATGATGGATATTATCGGAAAAGCTTATACACATTTTTTAAAATAAATGAATGGTTTTAATATACCAACAATATTATTATGAACCTTGTCAATTCTTACAGAATGAGGGTCTAGTGTAGGTCTTAATCTATTTGGGTATAGGGAAGTCACAAAGTCTGCATCAACTACTCAGCTGGACTACCCCCTTTGACATCAATCCCCCACTCAATGTTAGTGCAAAGCTGAGTGAATTGATATAGTCTTTGGCATGAATCTGACAGAATTGGAACCCTGA